>JAQGCH010003013.1:0-11401 GCA_034699485.1 Nanhermannia elegantula
TTGAAGTAAAGAACCGATTACATGCACTTGAAATACTTGTTCTTAAAATTGGAAGTCTTATAAAATATTTTGCGGATCATTGCGGATCACAACCCGCGGAGCTCCCATCTCTAGACTATATACAGACTATATGAACCCATAGATTCCAAATACTAACAGTAGTCCATAATGTAAGTCCGTAACGGTTATAAAT
The DNA here is from genome assembly GCA_034699485.1 of Nanhermannia elegantula. Lineage (NCBI taxonomy): Eukaryota > Metazoa > Arthropoda > Arachnida > Sarcoptiformes > Nanhermanniidae > Nanhermannia > Nanhermannia elegantula. The sequence goes on from JAQGCH010003013.1 coordinate 194, forward strand.
AACTTATAAAGCCATAAATATTAAATTCAATAAAATGCGTTCATATACTAAAATAAAAAGTATTCATTTATTAAAAAGTGTTATCGACAATAACTTATTGCACTTGTATTAACTAAAAAGTATAGTCTTTGTTGTGCCTCAAATACAAAACTGTACCAAATCAAACCATGGCTTCGCAACTCAATAAATTAAATGTAACTTTGATATAAACCCGTGAAATATATGAAATTATTATAGCTTTTAGAGTGTTTTTGAAATTTTAAAAATAACTTTATAAAGAAAGCTCTGAATAGTATTGTTGCAAAAATTTCAATTATATTATTGCGGACGGACAGACATACACACTGACACTGATTTTTAATAATATAGATTATATTTGAACTGAAATTAAATATTTAAAAAATAATTGATAGTTGATGTTGAGCATAAGCAAATACTTTTATTGAGATGTCACCATTGCTTATGTTGACATTTTTAGTTATCATGTTTAAGCCTGAGCTAACGGTAAAGGCAAAGGATTGCTTGAAAACAATGTATAAGAGACATAAACTTGGATGTGTAGGATTCCAACTCAAGACCCTTCGAACATCTTTTCCCTGAGTCAATCTCACTCTCATTAACTCTAATCTATAACTATTTTTTGTGATTAATACCTGCAATCATATGAAACTGAATGTCCGGTCGACCATCTGATGCATTTGCATATTTAGTATTAACGAAAGCAATTTCTTCACACAAATTGCTGGAGAGGCTGTTATTTTTTGTGATTTCATATTCAAGTAAAGTCAATGGATTGAGCGCTTCAATCAAATTAAAGTCTACGCTTTGATTCAATGTGAACACAATATGAGTCGCCGCGTGTTCTTGTAAATTACAACCAACTGGTAAATTAGCGATCACTGGAATATTCAATTCATTTAAATGCTCTGCAGGACCAATACCTATATATATATTAAAAATATTCAACGAGTTTTAAGTAAATGATTACAGTTCTTTCCACCTGAAAATGCGAAATAAAATATATACTTTTCTGCATAGTTTTGCATTTTATCTTAATAAATGTTTTATTTAGGAACTTAGTCACGAAAATATAGCTTTAAAACTTTTATCAATATCATCAATATAAGTAACACTAACTTTTAGTTTGAATAAACTTTTTACCATTGTTTAGTTTTTCCAAAATCAGAACAAACTTTTAAAACTTAATCAGTTTTAAGATTAATTGGACTAATTAGATAGATATATAGAGCATATAAGAAAATTCTATACACAAAAGTGTATATTTTCGTATATTCAGGTGAAAAGAAAAGTATGATTTATTTGCACAGACAATCGTCCACCTGGTCTTGGCCTTTGACTCTCTCTTATTTGTTAATAATTAAGAGGAGTCAAAACCCAAGAAGATGTGGGTGACTTTTGTGAAAAAGCCTGCACCATTACCTGATAACATTAGGATTTTAGGTGAATTGATAGCACCCGCAGATAATATAATCTCTTTCCTCGCAAAAACTGTATGATTACTAAGCAATCGATCAAATTCTACACCAATAGCTTGCGTCCCATTGAATATAATTTTTTTAACGTAAGAAAACGCCAAAATATCCAAATTAGCTCTTCCAACATTTGGTTCTAAATATGCCCTCGACATAGAACATCGTTCACCATTTCTAATAGTTCTTTGTGAGAGTGCAGCAAAAATGGTTTGATTGGGACCATTGACGTCTCCGATTCCATAACCTAAATAAGGTCCGGAATCACGAAAAGCTTCGGCTACAATCCTTGGATCAGTGGCTGACGTTACAGTCAGAGGCCCTCTAACTCCATGATATCCTGTGGCCACATATGCAGGATCTTTGTTATCTTCCATTTTAATAAAATATGGAAAGATTTCACGCCATGACCAGCCATCTGCTCCATTACTGACCCACTCATCATAATCTTTAGGATTTCCCCGAACGTATAGCATTAAGTTTATAGAGGATGAGCCGCCCATTAGCTTCCCTCTGGGCCACGGACTTCTTTTATCTTTAAGATCAAAACAAGATTTATTTTGCGGTACAGTAAGAAAAGCCCAATCAATAGGAGTCTTTTGTAGAAAGAGTGCATCAGACGGTGTATCTGTAAATGCATTTTCAGGTCCTCCGGCCTCTAATAGCAATACAGTTTTTGTGGGATCTTCTGAAAGTCGGGCCGCCATTACTGATCCGGCAGTACCCGCTCCTATCACTATATAGTCGTATTTTGGTTTCCAAACTTGTCTGCTAACAAGCGCATCATGATTAGCCTGATCTCGTAGTATATTCAAAATAATTGCTGGTATTATTAATGCAGTACTTATAGTCAACAATGAAGTAATCAATGTGTTGAATAATTGTTGCAATATTGATATAATCGTATTTGTTATTCCAACCAAACTTGGCAATGTTGAGAACATCGTATTTGTTATATCCATTCTTGTTTAATAGTTATAATAAATATATTAATTTGTTAAAAGGTTTATTCGTTGATAAAACTATTTATGCTTAAACATTTGCATTTCTAAAGATTTTAGCTATTTGAACAAATGCCGTCTGACTGAAATTTCGGTGACATACGGGTAGACAGTAATGGGGGGTTCCCGAAGTCGTAAGAAGTCGAGAGTGGTGTCATTCAATTCAGCTCACCAAGCAAAGTTAATGGGCCCAGGCGCTATATTAAAGCCCCCCGGAACCCATATTTTTTTTAAAAAAACTCATGAAAAAATGTGAATTTCACATTAGCAAAAAACCGAGATAGCCATATTGTACAGCTTGTAATGCAAGATTGAATGATGCGTATGTTAACTTTAGAGCCCAACCGGTAAATCCAACTTATCCACAGCAAAAATTTATTTTTTCTCAAAAATTAAAATTTCGAAATAGCCATTTTATCCAACATGTCATGACGAGAAGAATGAGTATACCCTCAACTAATTTGGACAAAGTTCAAAATTTACAAATTACACAAATATGAATTATTTTACAAAAAACTATAAGGGACAACTAAATATCATTACGTTCTACTTTAATTTAATATTGTCTAATTAATCTCCCGCGGGTAGGGAGATATGGGAGGGTTCCCGGGAGACTCTTATGCTAAACATGCCTAGCGCGTTTTGGCCAACATAACCTAACTAAACTAACACAATTAACTTATACAATTAAATTTAGTTATGTTCTGTAATAAATAATTTCCGTATTTTAAGCTTATTGTACAATATAGATTGTACCGATTGTACTCATTTCTTTAATGCATTCCTTCATTATATTTACACTTTATTGGATATTGTATTCTAACGAGCGCGCAGTTTAACAAATTTTATGTATTGACCTTATTACTAGCTTTTGATAAAGCATAAAATTTCTCAAGAATTCCAGTTTATCCAAGTTTTATACATAGACTTTATGTCATAACTGTATCTACATTGACCACCTGGTATGAGGTACACTCTGTAGATTATATGTCACTCTTAAAGAAAGTTACCTAAACGCTTCCACGCAATATATACTTAAATACTATATCGCAATTAAATTGATCGCGTATTGACTTAAGGATACTTAATTGCAAACATAAAAGTTGTTCAAATATTGTTTGACAGTAAGTTTGCTTTAAGTAAATATTTAATTAATTTTAAATGCAAAAAATTTTATAATTAATAAAACTTATACAAACCTGACTTAAATTAAATAAGTTCTTTTCCCCTATTTTAATAATATTTATATACACTTTGTTAAAAATTTTATTAGTAATGAAATTATTTAGTTTAGTATTTAGTTTAGTAGTGTACAGTATTTAATTGAAAATAATTTATAATCAAATTAAGCATTTTTTATATATATGGAACATATTTCGCAATTGCTGCTAGAGATGAGACTTTCGGGAACCTCTCGTTTTCCCGAATATTTAAAATATACTGTCATTAGGTCAGGAGTAATAGATATGCTTAAAAGATATGCAATTTTAAGCTTTGAAACGTATTTTTCCATATATTATTCAATTTTTATTAGAATCAGCTGTTTCTTGAGTAGAAACAAGTTTTTCATATCAATATTACTTAATATTAACTCTTTATTACATTTCAGTAATATTAAACTAAATGAGAGGTTATATAAGAGTTTATTTCGAAAGATTAATAATTTGTACAATTTATGTTAGATTTTTGTTGTATTAGAAGTAATTGAGAGCTGATGCTTGTTGTTTTACATTTAAAGTATATAAAGGCAGTTGAAAGGAAGTGTGAACAAAATTGACATTTTTTACTAAAAAGTGATGCTTAAACTTTGTTCCCTAAAGTTCCCGAAAAAGACACTTTTTTACACCCAAAAGTTTGGTCTCTAATTATAAAATTTTCTTTTAATGAATAACAACAACTGGCACTAAATATATTTGACCCTAAATATACTGACGACAAAGAACCACATGTTAGTGACAAAAAAAACCTTTTAGTCAGGTTTTGTCGTACTTGTCAATAATTTAAGTAATAATGTAAACAATTTGATATTCGAAGAATATGACTGCGAAGGGCAAACAACTTTTGCGGATCAATTGCAAGCGCATAATACAGAATAGAGCGGATAAAAATGTAAACTTTTGTTAAAATATCATATCAAATATAAAACATGTAATCAATTAGATTCTTGTCTTATAACAATTTAGGTTGGGTTAGGCTTCCAGAGACCAATAATAACCCATAATAAATCATAAGAGTGAAGATTTTTTAATATAAAACTCTTTAGATTTCAGTCACTTTCCTATAAGTAACTCTTGTTGTGAGACTAACCCGTTCACTATAACCGGGATTTACTTTGGTTTATGTCTCGTAAGCCTTTTACCCCTCTTAACAAACATGATTTTAATTTCAATATAATGTAATTTTTCATTAAAACTTGTTTATTGTAAAATCAAATTAATTTTTTGAACACAAAGTACAGATTTAATTCATAATAATATCGACTAAAACTTTGCTTAATTTGTTTCATTAAATATTAGATAATTTTAGATACAAAACAAGTTAAATAAAAATAAGTAACAAACGAAGTACAGATTTAATTCATAATTATTTTACATTAATTCGACAAAAATTTTGTTTGAAATTTTCTTTTAATAGTGTTATTAAATAAGGTTTTAGTTATTAAAAACATGTAATTCGTGTAGATTTTGTTGATAAGCATCGCATGCACTGACATCGCATGCAATGACAACTCAGAAATGAATAACTCCTTAACTAAATATCCACTTATTCTTTGATTAATATAAAATTGAGTTATTGCTAAAAATAAGTGTCATATCAGTAATAAATGATTTAAAACTTTAAATTAAGGAAAAGTAAATTAATTGCAGATTAAAAATAATTATTGAAACTTATAAATAACAAAAGCGTAAAAAGCTTTTAAGTAAAAAACATGTTAAACAAAAATTACATCAAATCCTTTCTAACAGTTAATAGTTTGAGTTCATGGGCAGCGCAGGCAATGATTCGCATCAGAAAATTAATAACACCTTTACCACAATCGAGAGAAGGCTTCACATCAACTATTAGTAACTCAAATGTTGGAAAAGAGATCAAAGCATTCATAATAAGCACAAAATGGCAGTGAATAGGAATTAGATTCATATCATTTCCATAATTATTAAACTTTGCAATAATTTTCTCAGTTATGAGTTTTTCTCTTTCAAAATAATCGCATTTCAACTCATTTTCATTAAGTTCTGAACGAACTGAGTCTCTAATTATAGAAGCGATTACTTGAAAGTCATGTCCACGGAATTTGACATAAAATTCTGCGAAAAGAGACAATTGATTGAAAATTAGATCCCATTTTGCGAGTAATATGAAATCAATTTTATAAACATCTTTCAATAGAGAAACCATTAAATCACTTAATTTATTAGCCATTGTTTGTATGATATCATTAAGACTTAGCACTGATTCAGTGGTATTGAAGACTAGATCTAAATTCGCAAAACCGATAAAATGTTCGAGAAATACATAACCATTAGGTGTCGGATCAAATGGAGTGATAATACGACTTATACGACAAATCTGAAGTTTACCTGAAAAGGTGGTGCGCACACAATCAAGGGGGACAATAGGGGGTCATCTTATATTACTCATTAACACATATCATATATATTCAATTTTGATACTCAGGGGATACTATTTTTTAATTATACACCTATTAATATCTGTAAGTATTAGACATAATTATTTGTCATTAACAGGTCTTTTTCTGATCAAATTACAAATGGCGACATATTTTTACTGCACTGCTGCAGATTAGTGAAGAAATATTGTAAGTGAAGTAAATATATTTTGCTTTTATGATAATTAAAATCTCATTTTATCAAATATATTCTCCTTTACTTAAATAAATCAATCTTTAATATATCATTACTAGCGTTGCAAAGATACTAAATTTAGTATTAAATTTAGCATTAAATTTAGTGTCTTCAGAAAAATTAATACATTTGTCCACAAATAAAAGAGTTCAAAAATTGCTATAAATTAAATATAATAATAGATTATTAGAAATTTATTTTAAAGAATTTGATATTTGAGAGTTAATTATGGCGAATATAAAACACTAAATTTAGAAGAACCTAATGTTTTTGATGACAACACTGAACATTAGCATTTTGCTGTATTTTTATATTTTATACAAAACTTAGTCAAAACTTAGTTAACTTTCAACATTAAATTTACATTTGGCTTTCCATTTGAGTTTCCTGTAATAATTAACAAATTATTGTGATAATTAGCTGATTAGTTAAACCTTATAAACAGGGTTCGCCAAGGCGGGGGTGTAAAAGGGGTGTACACCCCCCTGGAAAGTTGAAAAACTGGACCACCCCCATGATTTTTCGTAAATTCTAAAAAACTGTCTATCAAATCCGATGAGTTTTACACACCCCCTTTAGAATTTGAAAAATTTTCAAAGTTACGCCCCCTCTGACGCGAAGGGGTTTGGCGAACACTGCTTATAAACACAACTAATGATCACTATAATAGTTTTAGATCCGTATATAATTTATTTGATTAACTTTAAAATATATCAAATTTTACACCGATATAATGAGAATATTAATGATGTATTTCTATATATTTTTACATAATTTTTTGTGTTTCAATAATATAATTAAGTGATTCTGAAAGAAACTTAAAACAGTAATAACAATCCATATATAGACAAATTATTTTGTTTATTAAAATAAATTACATTTTTTGATATGTGTTTGGCATTTAAGGATAATAATTATTTAAGATTTAAATTAGCACCAGTTTATAATAATTTAATTTACAAGTATTTATCCTTAATTTTTTCAAAAGAGAAAAACATGAAAAACTTAAGTAAATTCCCTAAAAAAATATTTCTCCAATGGATAGAGTAGATAATAGGCCTTTAATAGCCACCGCCCTTTCCGCCTCCATAACCACCACCAAGACCTCCACCGAGACCTCCACCACCATAACCACCACCGAGGCCACCGCCATAACCACCGCCAAGGCCTCCACCATAACCTCCTTTACCACCTCCGAGTCCGCCACCGAGGCCACCGCCATAACCACCGCCAAGGCCTCCTCCAAGACCGCCTCCAAGACCTCCTCCTAGACCGCCTCCCAAACCTCCACCGAGGCCTCCTCCTAAACCTCCACCTCCACCTCCGCCTCCACCTCCGCGACCTCCAACTCCTTGGCTGACCACAGTGAGCACTTCTTCTTGTACTGGTCTAATAACTTGTACCACTTGACGATTTGGGACAATAACTTCGCGGACTTCCTGGATGACTGGTTTTACGACTTCGTGAAGGAGTTTATGTGGTTCATCATATGACTCGGATTTTTGGAAACTGCCTTTTTCGCCATAGTGTTGCTGCTTCACACTTACGGGACTGGACTGGGTTTTAAAGCTCAAGTAGACCGGGAGTACACCACCGGGCACATCCAAATGTGTGGGAGTTGCATATCCTTCGGAATGCACTGGAATTACGTCCACTCTATGCTTGGATAAAATTGCGGCTTCAATGTGTCCACCACCGTATCCGCCACCGCCACCACCACCATATCCGCCGCCACCGCCATATCCGCCACCACCACCATATCCGCCACCGCCACCACCGCCATATCCGCCACCTCCGTAACCGGTGGCATTAGAGCAGGCGATAAAAATTGAAAGAACTAATAACTAAATAAATAGAAATAAAATTTTGTTGTTTATGTATTCAATTGTATAACACTTTAGTTTAATATTATTTTGTTTGATAAATAGATTTTATGTATAATTTTTTAAATTTATTGCATAAACTGAATAACTAATAAAAATATTTGTTTATCTTTTGATTAAGTTTTTTGTTTTTTAAGAAGACATTAATTTAATGAAAAAATAAAATATTTTTTTGATTTGTTTCTCTTTTATAAAAATAATTTTTTGTTACATTTAAATGCAATTACAATTAAAAATACTAATGCTATAAATTTTTCAATTAAATTTAGAAATAGCTTGTATTCAGACTCAATTGGGTGAAATTTTTATGCAAAGGGGAAGTAAGTAATTTTTGGGGGTATTTGATATGAAATACAGTAGTACATATCGTACATACACAGATTTAGACTATTTTGAGACCCCTAACCCTCTTTCTGTAGGCTTTCATATGCCCCTTCACTAATAGATTTAATTTATTAGTTTTATTAGTATTTAAACAATTTACTATCGAAAACTTTATTAAAGGCATAACTTTAAGATATATACTTCACGCATAACAAGCTTTTTTGTTAAGTTGACTGAACTGCAAAACTAATTGATAAAATAATAATTAAAAGTTTTAAAACTTTTACAATTACTCATAAGCAGAGTTATTATTAGGTGCTTATCTCTACCTAAAAATTTGTTTTATAAGTTAATAGTTTAATAAGTTATATTAGAAATGTATAAAATTACTTTAATTATTTTTACAATAATTAAATAATAATAAAATATAAGGTAATTAATTAAAATTAAAATAAAAAATAAAATTACATAAGCTTTGCATATAAGATATCAATTTGAATTTGCTTTATATAATAGCAATATATAAAATCTAGTAAATTATATTATTATATTAAAATTCTATACAATAATACAGTAGCTTAAAGTGCAATGGGCTCAATTAAAAACGGAAAAATAATTTCACTAACGATTAGTGATAAATCCAATTTACACATTATATGACTGATAATAGAAATTTTAGTGAAAATAATTAATTAAAAAGTTTAAAGTGAAACATAAATAAAAAGATTTAACTCTGACTTAAATGAAGTTGAGAACTGAATGTCTTATAGACTTTAAATTTTGAACTTTTTTACTTTGCTATAAATACTCTGAAAAGCAGGCATTTGAGCCTATTGTACACACCCTTAGGAAGTGAAACATATCAATTAAAAACGATAAAAAATCGATTTCAAAGTGATAATATGTAGCTCACAGTTAATTGTCTTCACTCACAACTAGTAATATTAAAATAATTAATTTATAATCGCATTAATTTTATTACTTAATAAAGAGCAAAACTGTTTCACTTATCAAATCACTTCCGAGATTAAATTTTTTCTCACTCTATAAATTATTTATCGGTGGATAAGTTAAACGATTTTATAACATTTAAATTTGTTTTTGTAAGTAATTTTACGTTTATAGGCAGACATATCAATTAGTATATAATAACTTCTGGGCTTATTTTTATCGACTCATTAGTTATGATTAATTATTTTTTCTGCAAAACTATTTCATCTAAATTTTCTTTGATTAAACACGGAATTGAAAGTGAAATTAGGACGAAAACTCAATTATAACGTAATTATAATTATGTTTCATAAAACGGGTAATTAATATAAGCTTATTATAAGTTATGAATAATAATAACATTTTATATTTTCTGGTCATTTATTTCGTAAACTAAATGCTAAAAATTTTGATTTTAACTTTTTTCAGCAAAATTTTATACCATTTAATAAATCTAAAAATTTCTACTTTTCTGACATAACATAACACTTATATAACAGATAATAATTATTTTTTTTGCTAAAGCTGTAAATTTCTTTGTCTTTTATTGCAAAACATTTAAATTTTGAAAAATTCAGTAAAATCTAAGTAAAATTTAAGTCAAGTATAGTTAAACTCCTAAGGGCTCGTCCTAAAGTACGCACGCAATTTTTGACAGTTTACAGACCCCTACCCCCTCCCTGTACGGATACTCCATGTTAAGCATAAATTGTTATCTTTGTCTGTACGCTTTTAACCAACCCTTCCCTTCCCCATGACTGCGTACGTACTTTATGGACGAGCCCTAATAAAGATTAAGCTAATGCTTTTCAAACAAATTCACTCTATTATAAATACAAATAAAATTTGAAATACTATTATTTTCAAAATGATTGCATCTGAAAAACATTCACTTAACAAAAGTTTATTAAAAGATAATTATTTTCCTCTTTAATAAAATTGTTTAAAACTATTGTCAAAAACTATTCAAACGTATAGACAGACAATCGGAATAATAATTATTATCTAATGCTAAGTAACAGATGAAAGCATTCATTGCAAGCAAACACTTATTGAAAAGCAATTTTATAAAAATAAAATAATCGATAGATTTATAAATTTGAATAAAATTTGCAAATTTCGCGATACGCTTATAAAAATCATAATTTTTTTACTTACTTTAAACATATTTGTGAAATGATCAATTAATGAATAAACACTTTAAAACTTTTTAACTAAAAGACTTGAGTATTATATAGTATATAAAACTTTCTCAAAGTCGCTGAACAGGAGAATCAAGAGATTGAATCAAGATTTTGATGTTGAGAATGACTTTCACTTACAACTTATACTGTCTTTTATAGTCGAAAATTTGATTCACACCCAAGACTATTCAATGATTAGATAAACTGATTTAGCCGTCGGTCATATGATTGAGATGGAAGATGAAGAGTTATAGGAAAAGAAAAAGAAACTTTTCCTGCGTCATTATTATTGTTGTTTGTGCAAAAAGTGGAACAAAAGGCGCGCCAAAACATTCACCTGCTCTTATAGGTAGGTTACATACTGACTGGATGGCTTAATGGTCTAGGCACTGGCTCATTATTGAGTCAAAAGTTCACACAGTTCACCGCGTGGCTGTGGGTTCGAGTCTAACTGTATGCTAAAAAAGTTT
>JAQGCH010003014.1:0-11396 GCA_034699485.1 Nanhermannia elegantula
GTTCTGTTTAATATCTGTCATAGAATTTTTATGTTCGACATTCACATTAATAATATGCAAACAATACATAAGTTAAATACTATAATAGTTCTGAGAAAATGCCATTTGATAGTAATTATAACTTTATGCAAAATCCGTCACTAAAATGTAATACAGGTAGTTACAAATTAAAATAACATTAAATAAAACATTTAAACTGTCAAAATAGGAAATCACTAAATGAATCTAAAATAGACATAACTATAGAGAATAAAAATATTTTGATAGAATTTTAGTAATGCTTTGTTTTACAATTATGTTTGTTTACAGGGAAGCGAATTGTTGAACTTCCCTGAAAGCAGCAAAATATAATGCACTCTGTAATGAAAGTTGTTTTTTAGTATAAGTTGTAAAAGAAGTGCACGTCAAATAAACATCATATTTGAGGCATTGTGTGTATGCATTGGGATGACCTGAACTTTCTTAGTTGAAAATAATTTCATTTCCCTAATAGGAGATTCAGGTACACGGTATACAATTTTGATTTTCTTTATTTATTTTTGATCAAAAAGTTGCCGAGTCATCTATTTTTGAATTCAGTTTTCGGTTCTTTAATTATCAAATCAAATGTCGAACAAACATTTTTTCAGAAGATCTTCTAATTGAAAAAGCTATAAATATCTCAACATTCTGTGCTCACAGTATAGCCATTTGACTGTTTTGTTAAATATGTTTTACTCTCACACATAACTATTTATCAGATTAATGTTCTCATAAAAAAAATTTTTCAATCCTTATCTACAGTAATTGAAATTTCGGGACTAGTTATCGATCTCATGGACATATTCAGTATTTTTATACTTATACAGATACAGTACTAAATTTTATTCATGTGAATGCATGTTAAAAGTTTAAGTTTAACAATTTTTTAATATTTTCTGTACATGTATTTCCTAATTTTGATATCAGGTTTAGTTTCACAGTTCATTATCACAAATAATTGATAAAATAAAAAAATGCTTGGAATTGTAGGCTGAACGGAATTGATTTATGAGAATATTCCCCAAAAGTTGCGCAGATTTAATGATTAGAGAGTCGTGTGCTGTGTTTGCTTTAGAAATCATTACAGGAAACACAGGAAATAACTATTATGTCAAGGTTTGAATCATCAAAACAATTGTTTTCCATCAATTTGAGAACATGTTCTTTGTATTATTAATATAAAAAGCAGCTGTTTATAAGTTAAGCTCTGCAAGAAATGACTAAAACGGCTGACTTCGGACTTATATTTTGGTACTTTGTTCAGAGTATAAATATAACCTTCACTTCACGCCCGAATTGATGCCCTAATGATATTTTCTATGGTATAAAGCATAGACAGCATAGTCTTGAGTGAAAGATGAAAAAAGCGAAGTCATCAGACAGATCAGACAATTCTCGTTTCTTCAATCAACTGTTGACTCAATACTCTCTACACTTATACAGAATGTATTGCTATTCAAACATAATACAGTACTTTTTCAAATAGTTTCTATTATAAAAAAGCATTAAAATGTATTATTCAATAAAGCATTAAAATGCTTTTGAGAAATACACTTAAAATTGATAAATGCTTTTCTAAAAACTGCTTTATTATATGATTAGATGACTGAACAAACTTATGATTATAAAAACATGAAATAGGGATTCATTGAAGAAAATATGCGGAAACATGAAATCGTGTTTAAGCTATAATAACACCCACTATAAAGTTATATTGTCACAAATTAAAGCTCAAGATTTAATATTAATACAGGTTTAACTTCATATTAATAGATTATTGTAACCAAGCTATACTTCGCTGTAGTGAACAATATTTTATTGACGTGACTTTAGTTTATATAAGCATTTCTCATACATTTCTCAAAATTTTTAACTTGTTTGTTGTTTACTCTCAAACATAAAACTAAAGTCAATATTATGAGAACTTCAAGTCTGGAAAATAATACGTTATCTCCTGTACGGTATTAAACAATGATATTTTGTTCTCTTAAAGAATAACATGACGTATCTCTCACTACTTTAACCTGAATACAAAAGTTTATCAAATTGTACAAACAATTTGTGAAAATTGAACAGTTTAGCAAACATTAAATCTAAAGAGTAAAAATTGAATCCAACAGTAGCTTTTCTGACTAATTAAATTATTATAATTACAATTATAATCATACCTGTTTAGAACAATCTTATTTGAATTTTAAGAACAGGTATTGTTACAATTATAAGACACGAGCAATAATTTTAGCAATAGGTTTCAATAGTGGTGAGGTACAAATCCAAATTTACAATTAGGTAATTTACGTAAAATATGATTTGGTCAAAATTACGTGTAAGTTACGCTTAAATTAAGTAATTTATAAAAAATAATTCAATTTAATCGCAAAAAATATTTTATAATCAATCAAATATAACTGTTGATCATTACCATCTTAGTGAATGCTTCAAAAATAATAGGATTAGAGTTTAATTTAGCTGAAAATAAATTTCAATATTTTATAAACTTTCAACTCTATAATTTAAAGTTTGTTGAGATCTTTTACCATTTATTTAATTAATAAAATTATGACAAACACATTTAGTTTTAATTTTTATAGAAATATGATTTTGAAAATTACTTAAGCCACACATCACTACTTGTAAATCCTCAATTTACGCGCAATTTATAATTCTCAGTGTAATTTATGCGTAATTTACACGCGTAAATTAGGTAACTTGCAAGTGTAATTTACGCTGGCACAACGTTATTTACAATAAAGTTGGTTCATGAAATCCTAATCTAACTGTACTGTACAGCATTACAATATTATAATTTCACTGTAAAGCATTATTAAACTAAAAACTATTTTAAGTTACTGTATAGCATGTTATAAAGTACAGTACGGGCAGTACAGTACAGTATCATCATTTAGATTATTTATTTTACTCAATATAATAAAATAATATTACCTTTGGTTAAATACACAAACGCTGTATATTAGTATCGGTTAAGTTGAAATTAGATGAACTTCTCATTCAATTTGGTTTAAGGTTTAATTTTGAGTATACGTAAGTTTTATCAAAAGTTATAATTTTTCACTCAATTAGTTTTGAAAAGTTAAAGTTAAAACTGGACATAAAACGATTGAAGTGAAAAATTAGATTTTCTAACTTATCAGTTGACTTGAATACAATTGAATAATGATATATCACATCACAATATTGTCATTGAAATAAAATAATTTGAAAAAATAGGCTTTTTATTAAATAAAAACTTATTCTTCAAAACACAATTCGATATAACAATATTATTCTTTTCATGCATCGGATGCTCGCAATAAACACAACAGTTACTAGTGAGGCAACAGCTCTTACCAAACTCTCAGAACTTACTCAAAGTTTATAGTTATGCTTCTGTTGGTTCCTATTCCTCAGGTGTGCTGTTGGGCTGGGCGGCGAAGCTTTCCCAACTTTCGCTCACACTTGTTGGCCGACTTTTGCAATGCATGAGAAACTTTAGCAAACAATAGTTAATTTGTGATAAAGGTTTCTGCCCTACGGCTACGAAATAGATAATCATCCAAATACACGAAAAATACATTCAAAATAACTCAAAATCATTTTAATTTAAGTATGAATTTGCTGTAATAGCTCAAGTTTGTGCACTACAATAATTATAATTACCAATTCTCATGTTTCATTTACAAGTTCAACGCATATTCATTTATCATTCATATTATATAATTTGACAATTTATTAACCATTTCTATTAATTATTTCTGTAATATCATTACTAATTTACAGAATTTGTTTTACTAATCATTTCTGTAAATTATCTGCTTTTCTTCTGTAACTGCTGTTAATTACATTCAAATTATTCGACACTTAAATTGCAAAATCTCTTAATAAAAGCTTATATAATAAACAATTAAAGCACGACTTGTCAATGCAAATGAAGAAATTAAGCGCATTGTACTCTTGAATGTGCCGAATAAATAAACTTTCTTATGAAATAAATATTTGGTAAAGAATTTGCTTTAAATTTTTTGCAACAAAAAAGAATTAATTCTAACTTATTATTTTTTTATAAACACTCCGTTTGAATGCAACAAAAAAATTAATTAAAATTAAAAACTTCATTAGAATTGCAATATTAAAACTCAATTTCTATGCTTTTCGATACAATAAAGTTAAAGTCCTGTATTTTTGTAATTTTGAATAATCATGGTTTCTGGGTTTCTGTTACTACAGTTAAATAAAGTATTATTTTATACAATCAAAATGCATGTATAGATAAATTACAGGTCTATTCATATTAAAGCTAAAGTAAGACAAGATTTGAACTCAAGAAAGTTGAAAAGACTCAATATTGATGATCATATACGTAGTTTAATTGATCTAAGCTTTAATACTTTAAAAATGAATATAAGTTAATCATAAATGTGAATTAAAGTGGAGTACATCATATACTTGAATAATGTTTCACATTTGTAAAAGTTATGCTGACTCTAATAATTGAAGTAAAAGTACAGTATGTCTACAAAAGACAAAATTCATTACTCAAGCGAAAAATATGTTTTGCTGTAATTAAATGATAACTTTAAGCATTTGAATATAATTATAATATAAAAGAGGTTCAATTGAGAAAATTACTCTATAATTCAAGAATTTAAACCTTTCTCTTAAAGGCGATGAACTCTTTTCTACTTATGCATCAAACATATGCATGAGTTAGTCGTACAAAAAATAGATGATTTGCATGACATTACACACTGATAAAAAAGTATTAAATGTCTTAGTGATAGGATTTTAAAATAACTTTTTTGTAATTTTAATATATGATATTTTTAGCAATCGATTTCGGTTAAAATCGGTAGAAATCGACTTTTAAAATAACAAAATAGCCGACAAATTTACACAAATGCTATCAAATAATAATAATTTTTGTGATTAAATCAATAAATTTTGAATAATTTGTTAATAAATTAATTAGAAAACTTAGACCTCGTATATAAGGTATTAAAATGCAGAAGTGATCCGTTAAAAACAGTATTTTATTGCATTTTCACTTTTGTAACAAATAATTTATTAATAACTAAATAACATTTTAAGTTACTTTGAATATTAATTTTAATCCTATTTTTAATAACTTATTGATAATAATGTGAAACAAGTAAATCAAGTAAACGAGTGCATTACAAGCACACAGCCATTATTCAGAATAAAATTGATTTTATTTCTGTTTTTGAAAATTTTAGGCCGATTTTAACCGAAATTACACTTTTTTGAAATTTTAAAACAGATAAAAACCGAAATTTCTTGTTTTATATGATTCTTAAAAAAAATATAAAATCGAGTTCGGTTAAAATAATTTCCCGGAATTTTACCGCAGAATTAAAAAAAAATTTTAAACCGAAAAGTGGTATACTAATGAATATTATATTTTAAGTATAATAACTTTTAAATAATGTGTGCCGATCAGTACTCGTATGTAAGAGCTCTCATTTTTTTCGTGAGAAATTGTCAATCAATTTGACTTCACATAAATCATGCAAAATTGGATCACAAAAACATATATGTTTAAGACAATACTCTATGGAGTAGTTTTAGCACAACATCCCTCAGAAGCGGAATAAAGTACAAAAAGGAGCAAAAAAGCAATACTTATATTGAGAGCCTCTATATTCGGGAGAGAAAAATGACCAAATTGGGGAATGAATTCGGGAAACGAAGTAAGCTATTTTATTAATGACTTAAATTATAAATTATAAAAGAAAATAGTAATTAAATCATTTGTAAAACAACAGTATTTGAAGTTAGATGAAGGAAAAATTTTCAAATCTTAACAAAATAAACGAGTTTTGATCAGTTTTTTAAGTTATGACAGCATTTTATTAATACGCTTTGGAATTTCAAGATAGAAAGTAAGAACAAACTATTTCTGCAAATAAAAGTTTAATTCATATTCTGCGTAATTCGAGTATTTTAAATGTAAACATTTATAATATATCAGCATTTGAAACCTTCAGTTAATAGGTGTTTTAAAGAACTTTTTGCGGCCCCACCCGCGGGTAACAGTGGGCCAATGTCTAGTACTTAATAAGTTAATAACTGTTATAAAAATCTTTAATTCATATTTAGTTTTTCTGAAATAAAAATCAATTCTAAATATAAAAATTCTATAATAGTTTGTTATTTAAAAATTATATTTCTTGTAGGATTTAATAGCACTTTAATTAATTAAAATAAAATTTTAAAAATGCAAAACTTTTAAAAGTTGAGTCAAACAGAATATAACTTAAGTCTGACTTAAGTGACTCAGAATTGACTGACTGTACAAAAAGTTGAGTCGTTTAGAAACTGTAACTCTAGTGAACTCATCTCTAAACACATTTTCATTAATCTATAGATTTTTGAATGTCTTTTGTTTATCGGTTTTATCAACGAATCGATTCATTCAATTATTGTCTTAATTAAAACGAATTAAAATAATAGAGAAATGAGTGAAAGCGATGATAATGAGAATCAGTTGGGAATCACTTTAAGACAAATAGAAATTCTTGAACCGAAACCATCGAAGACGTATCGAATGCCTGTTTGGAAATTGAAAGTGAATCCAATCGAACACTTCTTTGATAATAACAATCAAAAGGATGACCAAAATGACAACTCTTTTAATTCTGAGCCCATTATAGAGAAAATAGATTCAAGTAATGAAACCATTGGTTATGATTTGGATTCAATTGAAAACAATTGCATTCAAAATATTAATAAAAGTATTGATTTTAATAATAATAATAATGAAAACAATTTTAATGATAATTATCTATTAATTGAATGCAATTCATTGCGAAACAAATTGATTGAATCACAAAAGGAATGCAATGTTTTGAAAAAGAGGTTAAACGTGTCTGAGATTAACTGTCAAATACTTCAGAGGAAACTGAATCACATGGAAAACAACTATCAATTACTTTTCGATGAAAAGCAATCACTTGTTCACAAATTGAATGAAAGCCAACAATTTGTTGAAAGCATTGAAACACTGAATATGAAAAACAGTGAAACAAACGACGACTCGAATCAATCCATTGATAGATTGGATGTGAAGCTCATGAGTGACCATAACTTAGAAGTTGAACAAGAGATTCGTTTGAACTCACATTTGTTTAATGGCAGTAAAGAATCCATTGAAAAGACAGGAAAACAAATCGATCCGAAAGATGGTAACAATCGTAACAATAATAAGAATGTAAATAAAAAATTGAAATCAAAATCAAATGGAAAGAAAAGAAATTCATTGGAAAGCAAAACACGAGAGAAGCCAAAAAAGAGAAGAAGTATTGCAAGAGATCTAAATAGTGGTAAGATTGAGATCAAAGATGAGATTCACTCCAAGTGTCAGTTTTGCGACAAATATTATGAGAAGAAGTTTCTAAATATTCACTTAGGAATGAAACACAAGTTAGAGTGGAGTCAAATGAGAACTACAAAACCCAAAAATATTATAAAGAAAAGGTCAAAGGTTTCAGTCAAATAATGTTTCTCAGCTTTCATTACAATTAATAACTAGTTTTGCATTTATATAATTGCACAAAAATAAAAGCAAATAAATTGATTCATTAATAGATTGAAAATTAGACATTCTTTGAATAAACGAATTGCAAATAATAATAATCAATATTAGTCTTTAAATGCATTATAAGGTGAATAAGTCTAAGAAATCAAACTTTAGATATTGTTTTTTACAAAACGTTTAAAAATGAAAAATGCTTTCTATTTATAAAGCCGTTACATGCATTCAATTAAAAATTTTGAAATATTAAAATTATTTCTATTATTGTATTTGCTATAATTTTGACAATTATTTGACATATAATTACTTTTTTGTAATTTATTATCGAAGAATATTTATAATTTTTTGCTATAAATTATAAACCTCTCGTATTTTAAACTATTGTAAACTTGTTGATCCATTAATAAGACTTATAAAACTTGTATCTGATATCAAACATAACATTTAGAGCAGGTCTGGCCAAACAGCCGGCAAAGAGCCAGCACTAGCTCGCAAAGCGTCAATTGATGGGTCGCCAAGATTTTCAGACTCTCTTTCAACACTTGCTCAACACCTGTGCCTAATTAAGAGATAGGACTAAAAGGGGTTGTCATACTGTCATAATATGCTTGATATGCTGTCATGAATTATAATTTTGTTAAAAGTATTTACTCAAGTGAGAGCAGTATATTGAACACTTATTTATAAAATGAATCATAATGATTAAGATTACATAAAAGCTATAATGCGTTTCTTTTATTTCGTATCTATTTCTTAGAAATCTGTATAAATATTTAATTCATTTTAAATTAATCCTTAAGGAAATCTCACTGGTTTAACATGGGCTTCAGTGAGATCTCCTCTCATTAGGGAATTGGCTGAAGAAAACGTTTTTTTTAATTCAAGCATATTAAATTTTTATTTTAAATGAACTCTTATTCAAATATAATAGGATTTTGTTGTAGTGTTGACAAAATATAACATAATTTTTTATGGCTGCAGAAGCTGTTTTACACTGATTGTACAGACGGTACAGACCATAGTAGGTCCTATACTTAAATAGTGAATAGCACAAGCTAGCTTTGAGCTGAGCTGCGCTTGAAGCTCAAGCTTGAAGCTCAGGCTATGAGATAGCAGCTCAGCTCAAAGATCAAGAATTCTGAGCTGAGCTTATAGAAGCTCGAGCTTCAAGCTCAAGATTTCAGACCAATGCTATTTACTATACCTAAAAGTCTAAGAATGCATGAGAGCCTGGGCACACTTGGCTCCATTACTTGTATATCAGTAATTCAAATATCAATTTTCTTAAGTTTTAATTAAAAATTATTAATTTATTTAAAACTTAAGTTCAAATTAGAGCGAAAGCACTGCTAAAAAATTGTAAATTATTCCAAGAGTGTGCGAAATGAGTCTAATCTCTAATCCCTCCAAACAAGAGTTTCCCAAACAGTGGTACGCAATACCAAAAAGAAACAAATAAAGCAGATATACAACGATATACAATACATCATATTTTAAGAATACAATTGAATTATAAGATTTTTGTAGATTTGAAAAATTTCTATGTGAAACATCACTTACCCTTTGCCTACACGAGTATTACCTGTAAAAAATCTCACTCTAATCAGGACTAAAAGTGAGATCTCCTGAAAAGTTGGCGTAACGAAAATGTTTATTGTTTTATAAGTACTCATAAGATTAAACAAAATACGGTAATTCAAGTTTTTTCTAAAATTTTCGATTCTAAGGTAAATTTGGAATAATTCGCATTTTTCGGAAAGTTAGAAGAATCAGTTAAAAGCATCGAAATTCGCACTTTTCGGAACTTAATATGAACTTATTTTTCTCCTTATTTCGTGATCAGTACTCGTACCTTAATTTCCGAACGTTTAGAGCATGGCTTCCCAATTAATTAGAAAGGAGGGCCATTTAACTAAGTTTGGTGAAAATTCGAGGGCCAGAGTTTTTTCATTGGAGAATTATTTTGTACTCACGAGAGTGTACTCAGTGTACGAGTAATGGGTGTAAAGTAGTGCCTGCGCCAATTCAAAACTAAAAAATTATGTGTGTATTTTTCCTCTAATTTTTCAATTTTTTACAAATTTTGTTTTAAAAAAACGTTTTCCTCAAACAACTCCCTAATGAGAGTAGATCTCACTGAAGCCTATGTTGAAAATCAATGAGATTTTTACAGGGATTGCTCGAAAACAATGAATGTGTGGCCAACATATTGCAGAAAAAAGCTTCGAATCGGGGGTTCGAACCCACGATCCTTGGATCATGAGTCCGACACCTTTCCTCTGGCCCATCCTCTCTCCCTAACAATTTTTGTCATTTTGCAAATTTTTATGGCGGGTCACTGGGAAAGGCTTCGCGGGCCGCCAATTGGGAACCCAGGATTTAGAGTAACAGAGCAAAAGTCGTATTTCCGATAAAGGCCAGTCTCGGTTATCACATATCAATATATTCAAGTAAATAAAATAAATAAATGAATATTTGACTTTAGTTCAAAAGTTCAATTGAAATAACAAATAAAACTCGAAATCATGTAATAATTAGTTGATTGCTTCAACATAAATAACTTTAATAAAACAGATAATTTAAGATCTGAAGCATAATAGGTATATAAAGTAAGTTATAAGTGAACATAATTGACTCAATTGAGTTCAAATAAGTTTAAACTATAGAATCATTGAAATAATCAATTAGAAAATGAAACGCAAAACATTTAAATTAAATTAATTAATATTATTGTAAATTTTATGGACTTCTTCTAATTCTTCCAACTCGTCGATAGCATTGGAAACTAATTGTAATATCTCTTCAGGCAGTTCTACTTTAATATAAGGCAACAATTCTACGCCACTCTCTATTATTTGAAAGTCAGTGTTTTCTTCGATATATTTTTTAGCTTTTAGACAATTGAGCGGTCCTGTAATGAATAAAAGCACAGAATCGTCTTCACTGCTAATCTTGACTTCTTCAGCATCTGCTTCAATGGCCACCTCTTCTGCTTTATTGAAATCAATTTGAATGCCATTCTTGTCGTGATTCTTGACTTTGACGACACCCTTCTCTTCGAAGGCATGCATAGCTCTTCCATCATCAACAAAGCCAAAGCCCACATATTTTTTGAGAACACCCCTTACGTTATACCTAAGATTATTGCGATTATCACTTTCTGCGTCCAACACAATGAGACACCCGTTCGGTCCTATGATTTCTAACTTCATTGGGATCAACTTCTTCTCCAGACCTCTTTTCACCGCTTTCTCTATTGTACTGTTCGGCATATTAGCTCTTCTGCACATTTCAATCACATCTGCATACTCTCGGTTTACTTTGGGATCTGTTCCACCCGGCTTTTGGACACAAGACTTGATTTTCAGCACTAATTTGTTGTATATTTTTGACTTTTGAGAGTCTTTTGAGGCCTTTGTGTGCCTTATGTTCTGCCATTTCGAATGTCCCGCAAATCGACACTGAATTAAAGCCGTTTCACAACATCGCGGACTTCTTGACCACACATTTGTCTTATTATTTATTTTCAAATAATTTAATAAAATTTGTTTTTCATTTATTTTTATAAAACTGTTTAATATTTTGTTCATTTCTGTTATTTATTTAAATCTAATTTTTCACGTTTTTCACAACTTTTGTCAAAATAATTATTAATAAAAACTAATTATTTAATTAAATTTACAATTAATTAGTTTTCCAGTGATTTTTCAATACAAACACATGTCTTATGTCTTGTTTTGATACAAAAATAGTTTCTTATATTTTACCAAAAAATACGTCAAACAATTTGTAATAAAACTTAATATAAATAAATAGTATTAAGGCT
>JAQGCH010003015.1:0-11394 GCA_034699485.1 Nanhermannia elegantula
GACCCAATTCGGAGTAAATATTTTAATTAAATACAGTAAAATCAATGATAAAAGTTAAAATAATTGAAAGGTATAATCGTGTGAGTGGATCATAAAAACCTAGCAGTCGAGCACTAAAATTTAGGAATATTGTTAACATACAAAATATAAGATTAAGTGATAGAGTCATGAGAGGAGAGTTATAGCTATACTGCATATAATAAATTACTAAATTTTGTTTAAACCACTTTACACCTAAAGGTTGTCCTCGAGCGACATCATTACCAAATGAAAATTTCAAAAAATTTTAACAAATCTATACTAAAATATTAATAGATTTTGATAATTTTTTGAATAAATTATGGGTAAAACTCTTTTCAAATAAGATGTCTTCACTGTAACCAATCTTATGGATGAGCAGAGGTAAGGAAGTTGTTCTCGAGAATTCTTTTAATTTTGATGTTCTGTATCGAAAAACTTCAAAACTGAGTGAATAAGTAGTTAACAGTCATTTTCATAATTACAACTCATTAAATATTAAATTAGTACAGATGAGTACAGCTAACTGTATACTAAATAGTTTGATACTAGCATTTGTATTCATTACTTAATAAGAAATAAAAACTTTTGAAAACAATTAAAATCAAAACAAATACACGAAACGATTATTATTATCATTTATTAAAGTGTTTTGTGTAAATTTTTTTAATAATTTTGTTAAGACTTTAAATTAAAGACTGTATGATCTCATAAACATAATTTTATTATATATTTCTATTATTGAATTATTCAGTATTTTGGTCATCTTTTTCCTCAGTCTCAATACATGATTATTACTATGGATTTATAGGTAAAGTTAGTCAATATAGAGCCAGTTAAGTTTGAATTTATCATATTTACCTATAAAATTTAAAGTTTCAATAAATAATTCAATTAATTTATGCTTTTCTTGTTTATATTATGTGTTCAGAGTATTTCTTCTGATTTGAATACAAATTAGCTTTAAATAAGTATTAATTGTATATAAAAATCAATATTTTCTCATATTTTGAGTAATTTTTGCTGACATTGAATAAGATATTGAATTTCTTAATTCCGTTCATTCAAATGATCAAAATTAACATTAATTATGAAATAACACTTTTCTCTCTAGTGTTAACTCGAATTAAACAAATACTTGTTAAGGACAAAAAATTAATAATTAATTTTCACATTTTTCTTATTTATTGCATAAATTAACATAAAGACAAAAAGTGATTTCTCAAGAATCATGAATAACCGATGAGAAAGAAATGAATTTGAAGTAACTTAGAGGTAAATGTGCAAAAATGATTAATAGATAGGGAAATTAAGATTTCATTACTTAATTCACGAGTCATTTTTACTTTTAATGTCTTCATTCAATATTTTCAACTCAGGAAACAAAGGGTGAGAAAGAAAAACAAAATAACATTTTGGCAAAACTCAGACAAATCAATAAGTTTAAACTACACCCAAAGTGACCTTAATTGATTGTTTTCTTAGCTTAAAAAGTTATGCTTCAAAAGTTATGCTTCAAAATAGCCGCACATTAAGTGTTTGTTTTAAGGAATAGGCGCTACGAATGAATTAACTGATACTAATTCCAACCTGAAATACATGAATATTCAGTGCAAAAGACATTTAAGGTATTATTTTATATAAGGTATACATGTTTTTATTGTGTAACATTCAAACCCCACGTGAGATATAACCCATTGTTAAGTTGAGTCGCAATCCAAGGATTTGTTAATAAATAGGAAAAACTGGTTTTAGACAAACAATTTCATGTGAATCACTTTTTTATGCTCTACTGTTTTGTAAATCACTCTTCTTATTTGAACAGCTATTAAAATCTTGTTTACCTTCAATTGCAATGATTATGCACTTGAAAATTGCAAACCAAAGATACAAATCATATAGGAATTCAATTTTAGGTGAAATTTGAATCATTACATCGATTGAATACTTAATACTCAATTTAAAAGTCATCGAAGTCTTAAACTATACCTTAATAATGATGAATGTGTTAATCAAACATTTGAAGAGGATATGAGTGTGCGATTGTTTGGCTTAAAGTTCCAATATATTTGTGATTTTAATTAATTAGTAATAATATGTTTAACTGTTTTACAGAACATGAAACCGAAAGTTTTGATATATTGCTGGAAGCAATGCATCCGTGTTTAACATTCCTTAATCAAACATTGAGTGAAACCATTAATGACAATCTCTTATTACAAGAGTTGTGATTCAAAACGTTTTTCCTAAACATGCATTTGTGTTAATGGGATATTATATAGAAATGTTAGCATTTGTTAGCATTTCAAAAATGCATTCAAGGGCAGAGCCAAGCATTAAAGGACTGTTTTTTAAAGCAGTTTATAATGCACAATAAGCGCCCACCGATACTCAACTTGTTTTGAGCACTTTTACATCTGATGAATGACTTATAAGTTTTGATGAAGAAATACGTGAATTAATATGAAAAATATTCGAATCACGTAATCGTTTGATTTAGTCGACAAAGTTTATTGAGGATGAGATCAAAGAAATACGCATTAAAGGAATATTTGATTAATTTATAGTCATTTCTAAGAATGTGCTGAACATTTCAAAAATTGAGTTTATTCTATACTCACTCTCTTAACTATAGAATACCATTGAACCGAAGCGTAAAACGTGCAAAATGTACAGTAAACTAATAAAACTTAGTTATTATAACTCTATTTGTTTGGCATTTATACTAACTCTAAGTTCAATAACATGTGCGCCGATATCTTCAGATGAGTTGTGTTCAGTTCAATTAGTGCCAAATAAGTTAATTTCAAGAAAATATCACGAGTCGATCATTACTATCAATTGTGAGGCAACAATCGATTCTCAACATCCGTCAAATGAGACCCGATTCTCGAATCCTGTGTTTGACTTGTCATTCGGTGGTGCGCCCAGAACTGGGGTGTTTATCATTCGTGGAAATGTCACCTGTGATCACAATAGGACAAAGTGTTGGACTCAAATTAAATTGGCCGCCAATAGTATCGGTCACTTAATTCAAAACAGCGGCAATATTGAATTCTCGTGCCAGGTCGCGGACCAACTCAAAAGTCGAGAACTCGCCAGATGTGAAAATAAGGGGTTTTTGAAGTTTAGCAATGGTATGCCTTTCATTACTAAAGTATAATTAATCTTAATTTCAAAAGATTGGGTCAATAAAACTCATGATTGAAAGTTTTTTGATTATCCTATATATATATATATTGTAAGATTGTTTATA
This sequence comes from Nanhermannia elegantula, assembly GCA_034699485.1. Taxonomy (NCBI): domain Eukaryota; kingdom Metazoa; phylum Arthropoda; class Arachnida; order Sarcoptiformes; family Nanhermanniidae; genus Nanhermannia; species Nanhermannia elegantula. Next base: position 3,275 of record JAQGCH010003015.1, read on the forward strand.
TTTCTAACAAGAGCTGGCTTTAAACCTAAATCTCAAATCTGAACCTTGAAATGTACATCAGATTTGACTGATCATTACCTTCAAAAGTCATATTAGAGATAAAATTCATGTGAAATTAGCCATTGATTGAGAAAGTTTTGTTTCTGATCATCTGTTAATATAGTAATTATACCCTAATCGAGAAATATTTCAGCGAATCTAAGGATAAAAGGATAAAATCAATATTTAAAAGTTGTCATTTTGGGCGATATAAAGCCTAATTTCATTTGAAACATGAACTTAAAGTAGGTTTAGTTTGTTCTGTAAGATCATTATTTGGGAGATGGTATGAATCCGCCCTGCATTTGAATGCAATGAACTGTTTGACTCCTTTTATTCATTTAAATTTTATTTAAATTTCTCGTAACTTTAAAATTAAAATTTGCTCACATTTCTATTTGGCTTAATTCTCAAAAGAGCTTGGATTTAAATTTGAGAAATATAAATAAATATACATTTTTAAGTCATTATTTAAATTATAGTTTCAAATAAAATTGATAGAAACGGGTCAGAAAGTGATATGTAGAATACGAATTCAATTTTTTACGGAAATTATTTTTCAAACCCTGAGTGATAGGTTGTGATGAACTCTCTTCATAGTTAATCACGAGTATTAACTTCTTTTTATTTCAAATTTATCCGTTTTTTAAAACTCTATTTTCAAAAATATACGAATGTATTATAAAATAAAAGTTTTTCTGAGAATACAGAGTATGAAAAATATAATTTAATTTTTCTGAGAATACAGAGTATGAAAAATAAAATTTCATTTTTCTGAGAATAAAGCGCATGAAAATAAAAGACACATTAAACTATTAAACTCATTATTAACTTTTTTTACATTTTCTACTTAAATATGACCAAATTTTTAAAGAATATCAACAAAATAAAAGTTACGAAATGAAAGCTTAATTCATTATCCAGTACAAGATAAAAAGGATTCAATCACGTGAAACATCTTATCTCGTCATCTAATGAACTAATTTTTAGAAAATATATTCTAATTTCATGTTTAAATTAATTATTAATATTTACGCCAATAAATTAAACATAAAATATTTAAAAATATTTAAAGTTTTTATAACGATTTGGAATAAAGGAGAGTAAAAGTTTTCGAAAGACATTTCCTCAACAATTTATTTTAATGTGTAAATAATTGATAAACGTCTTATAAATTGATTATTAATTGACTGGTTAGGTAATGATTGTTTAACTTTTTTTCCAATAGTGTAGTATTAATTGTAAGGCAATCGCCTCCATATAATTGTTTGAATTGATTAAAAAAACTGCATAAAAAGGCAATTCATTAAAGTACAAAATTTTTTGCTGGATTATTATCTCATGAATTAAATATCAGGTATATTTTCCTGCTTTCAGGAGTCATTAGTTTACGTGTTTGATAATAGTCAGAAATACTACTGCGGGTAGACTTTATTAAGTAGAAATACTATTAGTTCGAGAATTTGATTTCTCCAAATTTTAACTTTTTAGTCAGCTTTCCTTTGACATCTGTCCTTTACGGACTTTGACTATAAGGATATCACTTTTGGATTTTAATCATCATAATTAAAGTAATTATTTTATTAAAGTTATTTCAAAATTATCGATTTGATTGAAACTCATTTATAATAATTAAGGCAAATGACAAATAAAACTCTATTCAATATATAACCTTAGGCCACATTCATTAGGAAGATCTCATCAAAATTGCTTTTTTAATCGTATCACTAAATTTCTTATTTAAATACAATACAGTACATACATGTAAATTGGCAAAGAATTTATGACAGAATAACTTAAAGCTACTTTTTCTTGACATTGAAAGATAAAAAACATTAATCAAAAGTTTTTATAATAAAATTTATGAAATCAACAACATTTCAAGTTTTATGTTTTCACATTTATACATTTTAGTTAATTAACTGATAACTAATTAGAAATTAATTCACTATTAAGGCCTTTAATATTATTAGATTTTTTGTAATTTACTTGAATTTTCAATATTTAGGTTGAGTTTCCAGAACTGAAAATTATTAGCAGATCCTTTGCATTTGAAATAAAAATTCTAAATTTCTTCTAGTTATCACTTTATTTATTAATATGATAATAGTTAGATATTTCAGTGCAAGTTAACCATAGAATTAAGATATAACTTATATTGAGGAAAACTAATTGGTTCACTGAAAACTATTCGCTTGTAAAAAATATTTTTAAAAAATTTTTCTTAATTATCAAATTTTCAATTTAATGCAGTATTAAAATTTGGGGATTCGTGTTCAAGAGATGATGTGGAACAAGAATGTGATACAAGCATTAATATGGAATGCGGAACACCTGAAACAGAAAATGAATCAGAATCTGAAGAGCAATGCGTTTGTAAGAGTGGATACACTTCAATACCTTTCTTCAATAAGAATACCATATGTGTTGAAGAAGGTTAGCCTTATTACTAGCTTTGACTGATTAAAATAAAATTATTATATTTAAATCTATAGCTTTAATTGATCAGAAGTGCAATTATACGAAGCAATGCACTGCTGTTGATCGGAACTCTGTTTGTGAAAAGAATGATCTCGGAGTGAGAGTTTGTCAATGCAATAAAGATTCATATTTATTCAGTGAATATAAAACTGATTATATAAAAACGTGTCAAATCAAACCCACGACTACATTAAGTCCCACTACAGAAGGAGTTTTTGATGTAGTTTCACAAAGCAATAACTCATTGGAACCCAATTCAGACATAAAAAGCGATGTCAATAAAAATGAGGATCTCATTGAAGAAAAGCAATACACAGATGATAACAATAAAAATACAACAACGAATTCAAAGTCTAAGAATAAGTCAGATTATACGAGTGACGCAGGAATTATATTCTTTTTTCTCGCAATATTACTCGCTATACTGATTGTGGTCATTATAATCAGGTATTACATATCGTATTTATGTATATACAGTATTTATTGCCTTTTTAAGTAAACTTTTAGTCAAGTTTTCTCGAATCTTATTGATAGCATAGCTGACCACTTCTTATTTTGGTAATTTTCTTCTTAATTAGCTTCTGAAAATTAAAATATTAATAGACCAGTATTTTAGTCCATTGCGATATATTATAAATAAGTAATTAAAGAACATTTCAATGAAAGTATTAATTCTCTTTCAAATAATAGATTGGATTTAATTACCTTTTATTTATTTGAAACATCACTATAATTAATACAAAGAAAGTTTAATTAAATCTTATGAATACAGGGTTAGGAACAAAAGTGATAAAATGACAATCAATAAGAAAAGAAGAACAACAGAGCAGCAGACGGATGCTAAGGACGGAGAACAAACTGAACCAATACTTTCAGCGAATGTCGATGAGGTAGATGATGCCCAAAATGATGACAAGAGGCAGACCCCAAATAACGGAATCGCTGCCCAACACACTGATGAGAAGCCTCAAGAAGGAAATGTTAATAGAAATAAAGAGAACAATACAAACGATTCACAAAGTAATGTTCAGACAAATGTATAGTCAGACTAAAGCTTAATTTTGAAAAATTATTATGTAATTTATAAATAAGATGCTAAGAGATAATTATACGAGTATTAGACCAAAGTTAGACATAGAAATAAAACTAAATCAGAGTATCATTTGTTATGATTGGTTATTTTTATTATATATTTTTTTATTACTGGTAGTTTTAATTTGATTTGTTTTTACAAATTTTTCTAAATAGTAATATGTATTTACTTATGAGCAGTGATGGCAAACGCGAGAGCGTTTGACGCTCAGTGGTGAGCGCGAGCGCCTAAATTTAGCCGAGCGTCTGACCCCCGAGCGCGAGCGTGAGCGCCGAGCGTTAAATTCAATACTTAATTTTTCATACAGTAGATATATTTAATGTTAAAAACCTTAAAAGTTTGCAAACATATCTCAAAATAGATATAACATGAATGCAGTCTGACCACCATTTTAGACCAGCTTAATACGGTTATGTCAACTTGTAATGAATTTCACTGATTTACATATTCAAAATTAAAACTATAGTTCAAATATTTAGATAATATAATTTAGATCTAATTGATAATAGTAGCATGCAAAAAGCAATCTGCATTATTAAGGCAAGTATGAGTATATCAAATATGTAGAGGGTGTCAAAATCTCAATGGTTTTCTGAGACTATTTTTTCAAAGTAGGCAAATATTCCTGAACTTGAGAAAAAAATGAGCGCGAGTGTGAGCGCCGAGCGCTGCCATCACTGCTTATGAGATATTAGAAATACTGTAAAATTAATTTATATAAGTTTTGCTAATTTAATGAATGTTCCTATGAATTGATTTTTATTGTTTATTAAGTGATTTTTACTTCAATTTTTCAATAATCAGTTGCACTGCACTGTATTTATCAGTTGTTGATCAGTAATTTGAAAATAATTAATGATTATTTAATTTAATATTAACTATAATTTGAGTTGAAACGAGTTTTATAAGAATGTCTTTGATTAATGTTTTAATTTTACAGCTATTAGTCTGAAAGTCAGTTCATAAATATCATTCATTAATAACTAAAATGTTCTGCTTTATGATTAGCTTTTAATTTATTTGTGTTAAAAGACTATTTCCTTTTGTAGTGTTTTTGTAATTAACTAAACTGTTTTCTAATTAATTTAAATTATATGTAATAATAATCCACACAATCAAAGTATAATTATGTTTCAAATATGAGCCAATTTAAACATAACGTCCAAAATTACATTCATTTATAATCATAAAATGCATAAAATGTAGTAAAAATATATTATCTGACTCATTGTGATTGAAAAATTTACCTTATTTTAGGTTCTTCTTTAAGTACAGGTCTACAAAAAATAAATTAGTTCTGTTTTTTGATATGAGAGCCCTTATTATAGTAGATTTGTTTGCATTTCTTAGACCAAGCCTTAAGAGCCCGATTAATGATTTCTTTCTAGATATTCATAAACTTGATTTTTGACCATAATCTCAATTCTATTAATTTGTAATTTTGTGACAAACAATTTCTTCTCCTTCGCTGCAATTGATTGCCAATTTTGGTAATTTTCTTGATTATTCTTAATCCTTAAAATCATTTTTAGCGTCACAAAGACCTTCTTCTATTTAAAATAGCTTCTTATCTATATTTTTATTAATTAATTAGTAAGTTATCATTTAAAGTGATCGATTATTTTTTTGTAGACCTCTAATGATAACTAACAATATTTGAACTGCGGTTTTCTTAAAAGCCGTATTACAGTAGAACTCAATTAGTTTTCTCATATACTTATTATTTATTAAATGTTAGTAAATTATAGCTTAAAATTGAGATAACTCTAATTCAGCGTGAATTTTGATAGTGAATGACCCTCATAAACAATTGGGGCATACAGTGAAATAAGGGATTATCTCATATAAGCACTAATTTGAGATAAATAAACAATTATAACTGTTTTTACAGTTCAATCGATCAGAATTAACAAAATTTAAAATTTAATTACAAAAAATTTTCAATTCCAACATATATTGATATTTTAAACATATATAGATTTCATTTAGATCTGTTTAAATCAATTAAAATCTCAATTTCTTAAAAAATTGAGATAATCCCTTATTTCACTGTATGCCCCAATTGCTATATTCATTTATAATATAATATAAAATACAATTATGAAAAATGAGTTATTTATTAACATGCAATAAATTACAATAAACCGCAGTAAACAAGTATTGTTTTTGTACATTTTAATGAGCATAGAATTAGAGGAAATTGGAGTTAAACGAGCTCTAACTGAGTAATAAAATTTGATATTTCCGAAAGTCATGAGTCTCGGTCTCGAATCGTCCCGATCCTCAACTCTTTGAATCCTGACAATTATGAAAAAAGTTTAGTAACGTTAATATGCAATTCATTACTTATAAGTGAGTTCAGACAATTTTTTTATATTTATGATATTATAAGTTTAAAGATTTGACAGATGTAAACAAATTTATTGTAAGTAATTATTTAAGTTTTCAAGAATTTTTACTCAAAAAATTTATTTTCATAATACACGCAGCAGTGTATAGCATAGAAAAATATAGATTTTTATTTTGTATACAATGTGCGAAATGAATTCATTTGCTGATAACTTAACAATTATATAATAAAGATATCGCTAATATTGAATTTGTTTATTAAGTTTAAATTATATGAATATTTTCTAAATTAGTGATTTTATAACGTCTTACTGTTTCCCTAATTTCAATAGTGAGCGAAATTACTTTTTTAAATGATTAAATAATTATATTCTTATAACTTTCAGGTAATTTTATACATAAGGAAATACATATCAATTCAAATTAGGGGAAACTGCATATAATTGATTTTATAACCTCTTAAAAAGAAGAATATCATAACTGATGAATTATTAGAAAAAGTTAACTCATGAGAATAGCTTATAATATGGATTAAATAATACGCGTATACCACTACTTTATTTTAATTGATACATATACATATATTTAATGAGACTCACGCGAAACTTAAAAAGTGGAACTCTAAACTCACTACAAATTGAGATATCTTTGAAAATTGAAGTTTCCACATTTTATCACTTGTACTAAATTATTAAGTTTTTATGCAAATCGAGTTCTCGTCTAATTTAATGTTTGAGTTATGACTATTATTCAAATATTTTATATTCAACTGTACTCGTAATCGTTTAACTGTACTATATATTTAGGCAAATAATGTACTATTATTGCCAAATAACCCCATCACAAAACTATTCTATAACAAATAAAATTCTCTATGTTAACGGCAAAATCAGAAATTGTAGTAAAAATTCTGTATTAGTCAGGACTACGGTTGATAAACGTACATAATTTATCTGTATTATACATAATTGAATATAAATAAACAATAAATTGATGGAAAAAATCTAATTTACATAAATATCAATAAATATGCAGATGATTAATAAATAATATCAATTTATTAAAGTACCATCTTCAATTTGGTCTAAAATGTACAAATTAGCATATTTTGTACAGATTAGGGCCCTTATACATTTGGCAATCGAAGTCAGCACTTATATTAGTAAAACCTTTTCAGGGGTAACTCAAGCGGCTTTGGTCTATACGTTTTACCTTTTATACTAATTCCAGTATATTTCGGCTATTCTTGTTTTCTCCAAATAGTCACAGTTTCTTTTTATAGAATATATTCACACAGCTAATAAATTAAAATCAAATAACTATTATTTATGTTTTCTTTACAACATTAATTGTTTGAGCTATAAATGCAAAATGATATAAGCTATAAATGATTGTATCACAAGTGGGGCGAAATTTTTTTTCTTTTTGTTTAGATTTTGTTTAAATAAACTTTTATTAGCTCTAACAATAAAACCATATAATCATGTTCTCCAAACCAACTCAATTATTAATAACTCAATACTTTTTAATGAAATTATTTTGCATGAAAAAGTTCTAAGATTCTCAAAATTTATGAAATTATCCCTAATCCCTAAACCTGGCAAAAATAAATCCTGTATTGCAATATATATAAAATGTTTGCAATTAATATGACATTTCTTGACTTTAAGAAAGCATTCGATAGGATTCCTATTTCTCTTAATTGCAAGAATGAAAAAATATAACATTAATCCAAACTTATTGCTAATTATAAAAGATAAGTTAAGAAATAGATTACAATATGATATGTTCAATAATTGTAAATCAAATTTATACGAAGTACGATCAGGCGTAAGGTCGCCTCATTATTTCAATTTATTTGTTAACGATCTCTCTTTACACATAATTTCTAATGTCTTTCAATATGCAGGCGATGTGTTACTTATGAAAATAATATATAATACTTCTCACTGTTTAGAACTCCAACAGGATTTGAATACTATACTTATCTATACTAAAGAAAACTATATAACTCAGAGTGGTTGAAAAAAAGTTTCAAAATTTATGTTTTAAGTTAAATTCCTATAACTTACCCATTTACCTGACTTTTTGGTGCAGCAACTATATCTAAGGTTTAGGTTGAGGTGCAACTATACCTGAGGTTTAGTTGCATGCAATA
>JAQGCH010003016.1:0-11394 GCA_034699485.1 Nanhermannia elegantula
AATCGAGTCTAATTTCAATCAAATCCGACTTAAGAAAGGAGAAAAATAAAAGAATCTGTTGTCTGGCAAATGATCGTCTGGCAAATGATTGTCTGGCAAGTGATTGTCTGGCAACTGAACCAGACCTGATAGTACAATCTGCCTACACACTGTGTACTACACAGTCAAATATTACACAACGACTGTGAGCTATTTTTATAACGATAAAAATATTTATCTGTATGTAAACTCATTTTCTAAGGTTTAGCATCAATAATACCTTATAAACATGCATTGAATTTATGTTTAATTTCTATTTCATTATCACATTTACAGTACAGTATATTCACTTTTAAAGCATCAAGCTCAAAAACCATTCTATAACCAGTGATGGCAGTGCCCAGTACCCAGGCCCGGATAAAAAGAAACACCCGTGCCCGGGTTTTAGGGGCAGGCGGGCTTCGGGCCTAATCGGGCGTTAAGTAATGAAATATACGTGTGTGTAGTGTATATTTTTGTAAAGATTGCACACAATCGAATATCAAAAAATTCTATTCAAGCTATTATATGCGCTGATTCTATGTCTAAGTTCTTTAATTTAGAATAATAATTAATTATCTTTTTATGTAACAAATTTATGAATCCTATATGTGTTAAAATAAAGTATTAGTTTTAATTGGTTATTAAATGATTTGAGGCCCAGGCCCAAGGGTCGAACGCCCGGGTCCGGCTAAGTTTAGATGCCCAGTGCCCACGTTAATCGTTTTCCCGGGCATCGCTGTCTATAACTCACTGTAAAAATTAAGCTACATATCAATTTCAAATTAAGGTTTAACTTATGCTATTCACTAGTATTTAATTGGGCTGATTTAAATTACTATTAAGGGATGTTGCCTTCAAAAAATAAGTTCATTACTAATGTAACTGTAAAAAGGTCAATAGTAATAATAAGCTGATTCAATCTAGAATTTGAAAACTATATGTAATGCAGTTAGATATTAAAGTAATCCCTCTATTTCATGAGCGCAAAAATGTTAGATCAACATAGACTCTTGCAGCCTATAGTTAGGGTTTCCAACCGTCCAGGTTTAGCCTGGATTGTCCAGTTTTTGAGTTTTTTTTAAATCCAGTGCTTGGTCTAACCTTTGTGTTTTTCTGAAAATAAAAATTTATGAAAAATTATCCCTTGGTCCCCCCTTTGATTTTTTAAGTTGTCCAGGTAAGGTCCAGTTTTGGAATCAGTTTGACCTGGTAACCCTATCTATAGTATCATACATATCTGAAAGCAAAGCGACTTTATTAAAATCTTACTTAAAACTTAAAGGAAACAAAATGAAGTGCTCTTTTACAAGGCAACAATCCAGATTAAATAATTGATAAAGTGATAAATATAATTTAATATTTTTGAGAATTGTGTAAAACATGTTTATGCTTCCGAAATAGAGTTTATAAATTTAGGTATTCATGTTATCATAAAATTGTATGAAATCATCAAATAATATGAATCAAGTGTAAATAGATTTGTTTTGCAATACTTCTCTTTTATATTTTGTGTTTCTAAAAATAGTAATATGCGTAGTATAGTGAGTATAATGAGCAACATCTTAAGATTGATGTTTGTTGAGTTTACCACTTAAAATTTTTCACATACTTAAATTTTTCTATTTTGATACCAGACCTAGGTCTACTACGCGAAAAATTTTCAGTTATTTAAGTTTTAGTAATCTGAACCAACACCAAATTAAAAACAAGTTAAAGTATATTATTTGTTTGGTCACTAAAGCTATCAGGTATTCATTATTTATTTTTTGATATAATATCAGTGTATTATATATATTTAGGTTTGTAATTAAAATAAAATTTCATTTATATTCTATTTTATAAATTACTTTTGATATAATAAAAATTTAAAATAAATTTTAGACTTTTGTTTCACATTGTTAGATGTTTTTTAATTTCTATTAAACTTTTTAATAAATACCTAAATATAGTTTGTATTGTATTGTCTTTTATTGTCGTTATTTTGTGAACATGCTTACAAAATATTTATATAGAAAATAATAAATAATATATTTTAAAACTTTTCCAATTTGCCAAAAATAAGTGAAAGCTTTTAAAAAAAATATCGCATATAAAAAGCATTATTCTTTATTAACGAAAATTGGTAACAAAATATATTGTCAAATGCATATAAATTAATTTTTTTTACATATATATAGTTGAAAGTTAATTGATATTCATTGGTTTAACCATGTCAAATTTATGTGAAGATTTTACACCAGAAGAAATGAGTGAAGCCAAGCCTACGCTTCGTTTGCAGTTAAAGAATACAGCAGAAACTTTAGCAGCTAACAGACCAGACCTACCTAGTTTTCTTAAGCAAGTTAAGAATTTTACTCAAAGTTTATTTTGGACAGCTAAGGATGTTATTAATTTAGAGATAGATTCAACAAAAGAGGCAAAAGAAAGGAATGAGAAAAAGATAGAAACTATATTCGCATTTATCACACGGAAGATTAAAATGCAAGGCGAGGAAATCGAAAATTTTTTGGGTGAATTGAGCCCAAAGCAACAAGAAGAAGCGATCGTATTTTGGTTTGATGTTGATCAATATTTGTTGGATGTAATTCAATGGCAAATGAATTCCTTTGCTTATGTCATTAATAGAATCCATGCAGGGTGTACTATCGACACTGTAGTTGTCAATGCACTTTTCAATACTGTAATGGCTTGGCTTGAGAAAATATTTGTATAAGTTATTTTAATTAATCTACCTCAATCTTCAGATCCCAGTAAACTTAACGTGAAAAATTGTATTTATTTCAACAACTATTTTCTATATATATTTTATTTCTAAAGCGTAATTATTTAGATATATATATATATAATTATCGAAAAATAAAATTTTTATCCTTTTTCTCCATTACTCTATTATTATAACTTAATTTATATTATTTAATAAAATATTTTCAATCATTATTCACGAAAACCTCATTTTAAATTACTATATATCGTCAAAATTCTGATTATCTCTCATTATAATCAGAAAATAAATATATTTGAAATTTTAAGCAGAAAAAGAAAGAAAATTACACAAATTTTAGAAAAAAATTTTCCATTTTAAAAGATGATTTGAAAAATCTTGGCGAATATTTGGTGATTCTGGTAGTGTGAAGATTTTGCATTAAATATTTATTGAAAATATAATATATTGATAATTAAAAATGAAACAATTTTTAAGACAAATACAGGATATTTTTCCTAATTTAGTTTTTTCAAAATCATTTCCGGAAACTTTGGCCACATCTGCAAAATCTATTACCAAATGACTTCACCATGTAATTTAAAAATTTTCATTAACAATTATTTTATGACATCACCCATTGCTTTCAATCTTTATATTAAAATATAATGAACCATATCATTAAAATGAGAATAACATTTAAAATTTGCGTTAATTAACTTATTTTTCAATTGTTTATCCAAAAGCCAAAAAATAACTATTGTGTCTCATATTGTGTAACAATAGGGAGCTTATAAGTTAGCAATAATTTGAATTTAAATTATTATTCCAATCTTTATGTAATATAATAATAGTGTCAACACATTGTTCTCTATCTGTAGCAAATCTTATAATAAGTTTTTGCTGTTTATTAAACACCGATCGTTTTCATCTTTTAAAAACACATTCAAAGCGTTTCTTCTGTTTAACTGCTAATTAACTTAATAATAGTTCACATAAATCGTCAGCAAATCTCTCAAAAGAGTCTGTATTATACTTATCTCTAGAATTGTAACCAGTTTTCAATTATTATAAAAATTTTATTATAATTTTCTCAGAAATGAACGTTTCTTAAAATATATTTTAAAAAGGCTAACCTAATTTAATTTTAAATATATGAACAAAACTATTTGTTTTTTGAAACTCATAGATTTTAAAAGAGAGAAAAGATAATTTCAAAACATTATATCAATGCTTATACAGTATTAATTATGCTTAATCAATATTTTACACTTCGCACAATTTTAATATCGCTTGCATTAAAAATAAATTTTAAATTAGTAATGATTCAATAGAAACATCAAATGTACATTTTTAATTGTTTAATGTTTTAATTGAATTTCAAACGAAATAAATGATATATGAGATAGTTTTTTATATAACACTTATATGCTTTGCTAAAAGTTTCGTAATATTTTTGTCTCTGAATGTCTTGGAAAAATTGATAAATATGCTGAAAGTCAAGGTTTCGCACACAGATGAGTTGGCAACGCTAGATGTAATTGAGTTCACTTAAAAGAACTAAATAATAAATAAAATGCGTTTGCAATGCTTTCTCTATCAAAGTTTGTATAGTTGCTCAAGTAATTAAGCTTCCTTGTGAAATTAATTAGATAAGTCAGTTATAATATATTTTGAACAGATGCTTAAGTCAGGTGACTATGCTTATTCATTCCGATAGAACAAATTATTTATCATAAATGTTATCATATTTTCAATAGAAACACATAGAAGCCCAAAATTTCATCTATTTTAATATAATTTTAAGGCTTTTTATTCTCGAAAAAGTTTTATGCTTATCTGATTCTAAATTCTAAGAAAAGTTTGTTTTAACTGGTTTTAGTTATAAGAGAAGCTCACTTAAGTTCACTGCTATGAGCTTGAGCTTGAGCTGGGACAAGTCAGCTCAGCTCAAGCTCAAGCTCGAGCTTGTCTTTTGCTGTACGCTAGTAATGAGGAACATCGGAAATCTTTGAATCCTGAAAATCATTATTAAATTGACATTAAATTCAGATAAGTTAAGGTTAGGTATTTATGGGTGTAGGTTAGGTCACTTCATAGGTCAGGTTTGGATTTTTAAAGAAACTTACAGATACTGTAAATGAATTTTTTAAGTTTTAAAGCTAAGAATCGAGTTATTGAACTCCGAACTAAAATTTTAAGTGGAAGTTTTTACATTAAACCGGCCATGACAGTTTATCATATCATTGAGCCCAGCCAATGCTCATGTGAAGCTGCAATCTTTTCTAGAATGTTAAATGTGACTATTTGTAGATGATTGATGTTTAATCACCTTTGCTCAAAAGGTCATTTTGTTATTGAAAATTAGATATAAAAATTAAAGCTCGGTATTTCCGAGACTCGATTACATCGAGAGTCTCGAAATCGAGATCAATAGTATTATTGTAATACAAATCGACATAAAAATCTACAAAATTTTTTAAAGATTTGTATGACAATAAATACTATCGATCTCGATTTCGAGACTCTCGATATAATCGAGTCTCGGAAATACCAAGCTCTAATAAAAATAATTGAAATAGGCATTATTTATTATAGTTATTTTACTCCAGTAAATTATTTATTTTATAATAAACAAATTTTTGGTTGCCCTTGACCCACACGTATTGTCGGCGCGAAATCTTTGTAAAAAAGATAAAATTGTGATAATCACACATTTGAAAGTGTTATTAAGCGGATAGGGCTTTGTTTGATGACGTGGGACCTTTTTTATATTGTTTATACCAAGCATTCAGTTATAGATTTTACGATCTAACTGCATTAAATAGATAAAAACCTGTTTATAGCGTTGATAGTTACTGTATGTGCTATCACAAATCCTTAAGGATAAGAAGGGTTTAAATCTAATGAGTGAAAATTGCCATTAAATAATAATAACTAGAGACTCGATTTTTAGGTATTAACTTTATTGACTAAAATATAGAACATTGTCTAAAATTTCTTAATTACTTATTTATTAAAGCCATAAATATTATATTAAAAGCCAAAAATTTTAGTATTTCAAAATTTGGATAAAAGTTAAAGTATTGCTTGCATTGAAGCACTTTTACATATATGGAGGTGCGTTATATTGAGCTTTTACTGTATTATAAAATATAACATTATAGCACTTTTATATGATTGCACTTATTGGGCCGGTTGTGCTCAGTCAACTATAGATACTTCAGGAAATTATTAGATTAAAGTGTTTGTCTTTTAAGATAATTATTTTGGTTGGATTTTAACAAAATTTAAATTCTCAATAGATTTTGAATTAAGGGCATCTACGAATAAATGACAATGGCCAAATACGACAATTGCCTTGGAATGAATAATTAATAAATACGAATTTTTGTTTAATCCTCGAAACATTAGCAAAATACAGATTGAGCGTGTTTTGTTATTAAATATTTACAAATTTAATTATTCATTTCCAAAATTAAAACATTTATTTATTTAATAAGTTTAATACTTAATTCTGTATTTATCTGTCTTTCTTTTATCTTTCTCTTTTTCACGCACAGTCTCTATTACTCAATTCCTAAAAATCTAAAAAACATAAAGCAACTGAATTATTATAAAACTTAACAACTGTAAGGTGTCATTTCTGGTTCGATGTTCAGAATCATGCGATTCAACCGATACTATGACTTACTTATGTTATAGCTACGTATTAAAGGATTAAGATTAGATAAGACCTCTAGATTATTACAGTTTGAGTTGTTATAATTTGAATGTCAACTCTTTTATTTGAGTTCTACATTTTCTTTATGTAACACTTTATTTAACCTTAATATTGAGGAATCTTAATATTAACCTTGATTAAAGTTGAGGATTTAAATATTTAAGCGAAATACTATTATTTTGCCTTGTTTATAATATAAGAACAGCTTATCTAGATCACGAAACATCACACGAGATATTTTTTGCAAAATTCAATTGTGAGTAAAAATCTTTATATTTATTTATATAATTTTAAACTTTACATATAATAATATAATGTAATGTAATATAATCAGAGACCCAAATATTATGTGATCGCATAATTTTGCATAATTGGGGAAATTTGAATGAATAATTAATATGTTGTGAAGTACTTTATCTCAGTCTCACAAGGAACACTATAGTAGATTAGAGGTGCCGATTTTTAAAAAAAATTCTGTGAAAATAATAAGATCGGGATCCTGATTACTAATATTAATATTAAAATTGCTATATATCATCTTTCATCCTGAAAAAAACCTTCACTTCCTCAAAAATAATCAATGGAAAGTATAAGAAAAGTAAAACTCTTTTTATATAATTGCTTTCAATTAACTTGTTTTCATGTAATATTAAAACATAAAGGAGTAATTAAAGACTTTTAAGGTAAATAAAGACATTGTGGTGATAACAGTTATCGAAGAGATAACTATTTCGAAGGAAAATAGTGGTTGATATAAATAAAAATATCAAATCGAAAGCAATAATATAAAATGAGTTTCATTTTTTCTATACTTTCCATTGATTTTTTGAGGAAGTGTAGGCCTTTTTCAGGCTGAAAGATGATATATAGCAATTTTAATATTAATCTTCGTAATCAGGATCCTGATCTTATTATTTTAGCAGAATTTTTAAAAAAATAGGCACCTCTACACTACTATAGTGTTGCCTGTAAGTATTTTAGCAATCGAAGTGGCAGTATTTTTTTTTGTTTCGCATATGAAATGTTAATAATTATAGTACTGTATTGCAAAACAATGCCGTAGCCAGTTTTTTTGTCAGGGGGCTGAATTCTAAAATTTCTTTTAAGATCAATATTTATTAAATAAAACATTTTATATAATATAATTTTACAATATTATTGTATTTTAGCAATTTCAATAACAAAATTATATGAATTTAATGATAAAACAACTAATCTTTTAATTGAAATAACCAAATTTGAGACCTTGTTGTGGCTAAGGCTGTCCTGCAGAGTTTTACACTTTTACCCTAAAATCTCTTCTATAACGCGCGTTATCTAATGCCTAAATTAAAAATTTTGAGAAAATATAGGGTGCGCGTTATGCATTGGATGAGCGTTATCTATAAAAATTGAAAATCCAAATTATATTAAAATCCAGTATAGGTAAAGAATGATTTATTTAACAAAAATGTATGAGTATTTTTTCAGATTCTTTGAAATCTTACAAACTGTTACAAATGATTCAAGTTTCATGTTTTTTAGATAAAACTTTAATGGTAAAATATGCAGATAAAGACTTAATGTAACCTAAGTTCCTGAGTATAAACCGTATTGAAAATAGATCCCTTTCCAAAGAAACTTTTATCCACATATCCCCCACCCTGTATATAAACCGCACTGAATTTTCAAATCAAAAATCTATGCAGTCAAACCTCTATAAAGTCATACCGTTGGGACCAAGAATTTCTTGTGTGACTTTAGAGGTTGTGACTTTATAAGGCGAAATTTTTTTTATTTTTAATTGATTTACATTATTTGACTAATAGGTATCGTCAGTTGAAATAAAAATCGACATAGTAAAGGTGTTAGCTTTACTGTCAATAATAAGAGTTTTGTAACATTGCTATCAATAAATTGAAAAACTATTATTCATAACTTTATTGATAGCAATATTACAAAACTCTTATTATTGGCAGTAAAGCTAACACCTTTACTATGTCGATATTTATTTCAACTGACGATACTCATTTAACTATATTTAATAACTTGAACTAATGTAAAAATAATTATTTTCTAAAATAATCTAAGCTTGAAGTCTGTTTTTAGAATCATTTTCTACTTTTTGAAACTTCATTTTCACATTATTGATATATTTTAGTTGACATAAATAATCATCACTTTAAGAGAAATGCGTTTCACTCTTTTTTACCCAATAGATGTTAATAAGTAATAAATTGACTTTATTTTACAAAATATAGATTTTAATTTTAAAACATATGACTTTATGAAACAGATTTAAAGAGTATGTTTAATAGTAAACATTTGAGACCAAGTCACATGTGACAATACACAGGTGTGACTTTAATATGATGTTAATTCATATACCCCATTATTGGGATATGTCTTTACAGCGACTTTACACAGGTCTGACTGTATAGATTTATGGCTCTGCGAAAGCGCAATTACAGAATAAATATCAGATAATACCCAGCTGTGGCTGTAATACTAGGATTGTTAATCAGAAATATAATCTGGTGATTGAAATTTTGGTAGTTTTTTTAAAACTATTTATTTGTAATTTAATTCAAACTACAATAAATTGATGTCTCTGATTTCCATAATGAACCACAACCCATAGATAAACAATAAGCTTTATATTCTGTAAATATTCACTTTAGTATAGCGTCTTTTACTCGGAAACTTAAGATAATTCTAAAGTTTTAAAAATTTTATTTATATTGAATTAAATGAAAATTACTGCAAATTATTAAAAAACAGTTAAATTATAGTTGCATAATTTTATCATATACAGTAAGAGCTAAAAATATCCTATGGTTCCCTACTTTAATTTTCATTAAAGCTTTAATGTTTTCTAATGATTTTAATTAATTTTATGCTTTATTTAATAAAAATGTTATTAATTATAATAAATTTTTGTATAATATATATAATAACTAAAAAATATATCGATTATTTTACTTCCCAAATATTGTTCCCAAAAAACCCCAAATTTACAATTTTTAAGCACCAAAATTCTCGTCTCTAAATATAATACAAAATTACAAGCGTATATAAATTTAATTTGACAATATAGATCTATAAAATAAGATTTAAAAATTTCTCTATTTTGTAGTTCTACATTTTAACATCCAAGAAATTAAACTATTTGAAATGGAAACTGAAACTGAAACTAATAGACTTTCAGTAAAATTAAATGAAGAATTCAGTGAAAAAATTAAATTATCATATGTTTCTGATTTAAGCGTAATAATTGTGACACAGTCACATTTTTATGAACTTTTAAGAATTGACAAGAAAACAATAAGATATTCAGTTATAGCGTTGAGTAATGATTGCAAAAAAGTGAAATCATTAATTCAAGAATTGAAAGTTGATGAGTTTTCTCATAAAGAATTCAGACTCTTTAAAAATGGTAATGAACATAGAATTTCATTGACGTTTGATGGAAGAGTTTATGATAATTTAAAAAAATGTGAAATAATAAACTTTAGCAACACAAAAGTAATTGATATATGTTGTGGCTGTTATCATTCATTATCATTGACAATAGATGGGAAAGTTTATGCCTGGGGTAACAATATTTGTGGACAAATTGGTATGGGATGTGCTGATAAAGAAATATCAAAGCCAATATACGTTAAAGGATTCGGGAATGAAAAAATTAAAGCTATTGCATGTGGGGGTTACCATTCCATGGCCTTGACAGTAAGAGGTAATGTATACGCTTGGGGTGACGATAGTTATGGACAACTTGGAATCAAAAGAAGCAGAAGTTTAAAAACCCAAACGAATTCACCTAAACAAATTGAAATGGACAAAGTGAGATTTAAGAGAATAGCTTGTGGGCC
Organism: Nanhermannia elegantula; assembly: GCA_034699485.1. NCBI lineage: Eukaryota > Metazoa > Arthropoda > Arachnida > Sarcoptiformes > Nanhermanniidae > Nanhermannia > Nanhermannia elegantula. The sequence continues at coordinate 10,298 of JAQGCH010003016.1, forward strand.
TTCGCATAGCTTAATGATAAGTACAGATGGATATTTATACACATTTGGTAGAAATGAATTTGGTCAATTGGGTACTAATGATGAGAAGAATTATTCATTTCCTACAATAATAAATTGTCCTATCAAATTCAAAGAAATAGCTTCTCATCCCCTATATAATATTTCGGCTGCATTTTCAGTGAATGGCACATTTTATATATGGGGTAAATGTGGAGCTGAAGTAATAACAGAACCTAGAGTAACTCAATTTAAATCATTTAATGAAATATTTGAAAATATTTTCCATATTAATTATAACCCAATTAAGGGAAGAATTATTAATTTTAAAGATAAACTGACACAGATAAATAAATATGAAGAAGAATTTACAAATGTTTCATTTATTGGAAATGGAAGTTATGGGCTTGTATTTAGAGTTAAAAAGAAAGTTGATAGCTTAAATGTATATGCATTGAAAAAGATTGAATTAATACCTGATAAAAAGCAAGAATTCATAAATGAATTGGAAACTTCCCCAATCATATATGAACTCAACTGTAATAAAGTAGTCAAATACTATGATATTTGGCTTGAAAATAAATTCGTATTACAGAATGAACATAAAGTCGATATAAACAATTATATTCTTTATATTCAAATGGAATTATGTGATAAATCATTAAATGATTTGATTGTCGAAATGGAAAAATTTCCCAATATATATAATCAAACTAATAATACATTAACTGAACTGGGATTATATATTGCCGGGGAAATATTTGTTCAGATATTAAATGGTGTTGAATATTTGCATAATCACACCGACAAACTTATTCACCGAGACTTAAACCCATACAATATTATGATAAAAATTGAAGAAAATTGTGACAATTTAGTCAAAATAACAGACTTGGGTTTAGCTACTGTTCATAAATATGCACATCAATCTCATACGAATGATAGAGGCCAAATTGATTATCAGGCCCCAGAAGTGAAAATTGGTAAATATTATGATACAAGAGCAGATATTTATAGCTTGGGTATTGTATTGCGAAATTTATTCGACATTGATCTTAACAGGTACTATTAAATACAAAAGTAAAGGGAAAATTGTCCTT
>JAQGCH010003017.1:0-11392 GCA_034699485.1 Nanhermannia elegantula
TTTTGCTATAAAATATCAAAATTTCTATTTTAATGGGTTGGTATACATCGAAACTAGACGGGCGAGCGAAGCGAGGCCGTCGTACGTAACCTACTTGTGACGGACGGTAGGACTAGGCCTATTTTCATTCATTGTTACCTAAGCTGAGTACACTAACCCGAATTTAAAAATGGACAAATCGCCCATTGGACCAAATTGTAGTATTGTACCAAATTGTACCATTGGACCAATTGTCGGGGACCGATAACATAAACACTCATTTAATAATTTTAAGTATAGAATTTCTGAAGTGGCGATATTTTGACGTAGCGATATTTTGACGTAGCGAGATTATGACGCGGCGATATTTTGACGTGGCGATATTATGACGTGGCGATATTATGACGGCGATATTATGACGCGGCGATATTTTGACGTGGAACCGTGCAGAACTCGTGCAGAAGCTTTGTATCCGATATTCTTATAATTCATACCCTTTTGAAAAGTTTGTCCGCAGATTCAGTCAAATGTTGATTAATATCTGAAATTATATTTTCTTTAATTAAATCGCTTTTTGGTAGTGATTATGTTTACAAATAAAATATTTATATTTTAACTTTAATTTATTTGTAATTATTATTAAACCTTATTCAGGCTTTTATTATTTGCTAATAAATGACATAAATTTGATATCTAAAAAGTGAACCAATAAGCAATCGATTCGAAATATCTTTTGATTGTACAATAGTAATGTCAAAAAAGAACCAAAAATCCATATAAAAAATGCTGCACTACATAATCGTTATATATATAAAAATTTGATTTCTTATAGAAAAGCATTGAATTGAAACATATTGTTCTAATAATAGGTCATTTGGTGGCAATGTCTTCGACCTGTTATAACCCATTTTTATACGCCTGGCTTAACGAGAACTTCCGTAAAGAATTCAAACAAGTATTGCCCTGTTTTCGGACGAATTCTTCCACAACTTCATCACTGGTTCCAAAACGCACTGCGAGTGGTGTCACACGACAGCAGAACTCATTGCGTTTTCAAGTTGTTGATGATGAGAGATATGGACTGATAGCTCGTAATGACACTGTTAAAGAATACATACCATTAGATGGTATTAATAGTGCACAACAGATTCATGGCGATAGGTCTACAAGTGTCACATATCTGGTCGAATCCAGTGATGGCAACGTTAAAACTCATTTGGCTCAAGACTTACGTAACACTAATTGTGATTCTGTTTAAACTGTTTAACATTTCATTTTTGTGTAAATCATTGTATAAAAGAGTTTTAAATCAAATTATCTTTAAATTGGAATTTTTTATTTGTTATGTGTTTATACATTTTTCTGGTTATTTACTTATAAACTAGAATAAGGAAAATAATTATCTGACAATATTTTTTAAGTTTGATATAAATGAGAATTTTATGAGAAATAAAATTTGAATTGAGATTTATCTTAAAGAATAGTTTTCTTTTCGATGAATTATAATGAATAGTATATCTCATTGAGTATAGTCTTTATCGTCTTCATTAATAATAATAAAATAAAGAAAATCCATTTATCATTAGTAAAGTCCGGAAAAATATTTTTTTATTCATTTATTCGTAAGATTTAGAAAATATTGTAATCCTTTAAATCAGATTTTTTAAAATTTAAATTACTTATGAATATATATTATAAATAATGTCAAAGGTATGACTCCATATGAATTGGAAAATGTATGTTCGGGTCGATAATTGTCTATTATCGCTAACGTACAATAATGAACAAAAAATATTTTTCCGGACTTTAAAATTTAGATATAAGTAATATTATTGATAAGAAAAGCATTGTTTGCCTAAACCTTAAAGACTTTGTCCAGAAGTTATGTGACCCTATTTTAGACCCAAACCGACAGCATATAACTCTTAACCCTAACTCCTAACACTTGTTTTGACTGTTTTGACCAGTGGAGTACTCAGAAATTTTTTGTTGGGCACCAAACATAGGAAAATTTTAAGATTTGATAATTTTTGAAATTGCTATAGACCTGGGTTTTAGTGAAAACTTCTATCATTAGTGAGTTGGCTCAAGAAAACGTTTTATAGACCTATAGTTAAATGTTTGAAAATGCTTGGGTGCCAGTGACCCCCTGACCCCTAGCTTAATACTGCACTGCCTCTAACCACCCCTTTATACGTTACATAATTTGTGGACAAAACCAAGACTTGAATCATTTGTTTGAGTAATTTTTGAAACAAGTGAACCATTTTTTGTAACATTTGTGTCAAATTAATTTAGTTGTTAAACATGTTTGATATTTATTATTGATTTTGAAAGAATTTCTAATAAAAAGTAAAGAGAAATATTGTTAAACAATAAATAAATTATATTAAAGACAAGTATTTTTGTTTATTTTTTGAGTTTTAATGAGAACTGAAGAAAGAGAAAACCCCTCATTAAGAGAGAGCGAGTAACTGAACTTTTATTGTGTTAAAAAAGTTTTTTCATCAGCACAATTGACTTAATAATTGAGATAGTTCCAGGTCACATAGTGAACAAAATTCCACAATTTTTTCTCATGTAATTCAATCAAAGAGTAGAACCAGATCTCAAATAAAGCAAAAATGTTGCACAAAAACGCGTTTTATTTGTTTAATGGCAGCAATTTTGAGCACACGCTCGGCTATTGTTTTATTATTAACAAGAATAGCAGAGTAGGAGATGTTATTCTTCTTTCTGAAGATTAATTTTGCGCTTTAATCACAAATTTATTGTCTGTTTCAAAGAACAAAACCCACTACTCGGGCATTGAAGCTTCAATTTGCTAACTTTCACAATTTTAATATTTGATAATCTTATTTTTTTTCTGCAAATAAATTAATAAAAATATACTTTCTTAGAATAGCTTTTCATTTAAAATGCCTGTACTTGTATTGAAATTTTTAATTGAATTTAAGATAAATATTAAGATTTATTTGGGTTTTCAAAACATATATTTGTATTAAATGTTTATGATTATGATGAAAAGGAATAATCTTATAAAAAGGTTGTTTTTTTAAAAGTATGAAAATCTTTTTTTGAGACTAACACTTAGATAGTATACATTCTCTTTATTATAGCAATAAACATGTTTATTGACTCAATCTTTCAAAATATTTTTAAATAATTTTGTTAAAAGTAAGAAATATAAATAAAAAGGACTGAAAGATTTTGAAAGCTTTTCTCCAGCGATGATTGAAGTTAAGATTCTTGAAAGTATTCCTTTTGCTATTTTAACTATAAATCATGAATTATAACTCACGAATACCATTCATTGGATAACTCTTTTTGAAGGAATCATTTATCATGAAGAACATAAATTTTTATTTTCAAGAATTCAATAATATTATTATTGAAGGAAAAGATTCAAACAATCGATACATTTTTCATTTGAGATGGAAATAAAAATATATTTTTAGATAAGAAATTTATTTTATAATCAAAGTATCATAAATATCATAAATATCTTTATCATAGATATCTATTTTAAAAACAAAGTTATTTAAAAGTTTAGTATTTATTTATTCATAAAACTTCTTAAAAATAGTAAAAAAGTTGAATAAAAAACTTTCTAAAATCTTTGTCGAATTGAATGTAGAATATAAATAAACTGAATTCTATGAAAAAATTAAACAAATAAAAAAGATGAAAATAAATGATAAAAATACATGGATTTGTAGAATAAATAACTTCTTACTGTATACACAGCTAATATAATGCAATAGAAATAGTTATTTTCTAGTACTGAAAGTTAATTCTGTTAAATCTGTAAACTTATTAACGCAAAGCTTTCATTGTATAATGAAAAAGAACATGTTCAACATGTTTAACGTGTTCAATAAATTCAATGAAGCATTAAAATTCCTCACGAACTTAGATTTTTCTGTCAACTTCTGAGTAATATTAGATCAAAGACGGACTTTTTTATCTCTCTGTTCACTAATGTGTTAAAAAGCTTTTATATATGTTTTTAATGCTATGACATAATAATCTGACAAAAATGATGTATTTGTCGCTTAAGTGCAACAAAAAATAATTACTCAATAGAGTACATATGATTGAATACCAATATAAATAAATCCATTTTCTAGTCCGTACGCGTGTCATATTCTTAATAATGAAATAGCATATAACGTATTGGCTAACCCTTAATGCAATGCTTCGACACATTCTTAATAACGTCTTATATCATAATGAGAATACTTATGAGAAATATAAATCTTTTATCCATTAGAGGAATGATTTATGGTATTCATTCACCACAACATAAGAATCCGTCTATCAGTCAAACGGAGGAAGTCTGTACTACATAATGATTATATCGTTAATGTCGTCCATATATATGAGGACTCAAACTCAAGAATTCATTTTTAAATGAAAGATAACTTTGATTTATTGACTCCAAAATTGATTTTAAACGACTTAAGACATGACTGTTTTTGGTAAGTTTAACATAATTTTTATTTTAATTCAATAAAAAAGCTCTTCAAATAAGAAATAGATCCTCAAAAAACTTAGTGAACAATTGGTATTCTAATGCAGAATCGATTCTCAATTAGAAGCAAATGTATAGTATTTTTCATTCTAAGGATCGATTATTTGCTTTGCAATTAAATAGACAGTAAATTCTCTATAAAAAGTTATGGAGAAAAGAAACAAAACAAAATTGGGTACAAACTGATAGTAAGTTAACATTTAGTTGGCTTTTAGTTGTTAAGAATTTCATGACTTAGATATTTATCTTGAATGTAAACTAAATCTAAAGGAAATCTCCATAGAATTGAAAAAGAAGTGTAAAAAGTGTATAATTTGTTAACAAGAATCCAATCCAATGATTAACTTGTATTTTATCAGAATTTAACTTACTTTTAACGCTGAATAGGATTTCTAAAAAACAAAATGTTAGGCAAACAATTGATAAGATAAATAAGTAAGAGAAAAGACAGAAAGAAGTAATGAGAAGAATAAAGAGAATAAATAGTAGGAAAAACAAGACATAAGAATATACACATTAGAAGAGTAGACCATTACTTAATGCACAGTTTGTTTTGTAGTCAATAGTAGAAGTGTTTTAGTTTTACTTCACTCTACTTAAGAAAACAGTTAGAATTAAGTTCAGTTATTATTACAGTTTTCGGTATTATGTGATTTATGGCTTAAATGTTTTTTATGTTTAAATGCTAGACATGAAAGCCATGTGAAGACAATCTAATAAACTATTTTTAAAGGTTTTTATATAACGTTTGAGAAAATAGCGATTTTATAGTTAAATTAAATATTATGCATAAAATCCTTTTATTATATTTGCTATTTTTGAAGCTCAAAACAATAATTGAATCTACAATTATATTACTAGTATTAAAAGAATGTCAAAGTGTCTGTCTATCTGTGTGTTGTGTCCGCAATAATGCAATGAAAATTTTTTACAATAACTCGATTCTGATTTTTCTCATAAAATTTTTAAAAAAAATTCAAATGCACTCTAAGACTGTGACAATGCTTTTAAATTTTCAAAATTTTAATGAATTTCTTATACTTAATTTAAGTTATATTTAAGTTATATGAGTTGCGAAGCAAGAGTTGCATTTAGATTTTTTTTTACTGTTATTTCATTTACAAATATATAATTATTTGAGCCGAACTATGAATTAATGGAAAAATCCATTTAAAACTTGTCACTTTTGTTATATAAAGCAAAACTTTTTATTTAAGCAATTTTTGTCATAACAGAAAAAATAGCGTAAAGAGAATTTAAAAAATGGTTACAATTCAATTCTATTTGATAAGTGAAGGAATTGAGAAATTTTAAGCATCCGTTCGTTTTTAAAAAAGCCTGTATTCGATAATAAAAACTAGGAATTGGGTAAAAGTCAGTATAATAAAGCATTCTATAACTCTTATATTAATTCCTACAAAGTTTTAGAGCAAAATAACAATCGGATTATTACTTAAACTTAAAAATACTAAAAATTGGGTCAAAAAATTACAAATAATGACCAAAAATAAATATGAGATGTGAGACATCAATTGATTTGAGACCTAAAAGTTCTAACAATTTGAAAAACTAATAATAAGTTATAAACATCTAACACCTTAAACAATTACTACCACCTAAACTCATACATGCACTAACACAGACCTTAACTAAATCCTAACTAATTTAATCAGTCCATAATGTGCAGTGCCATACAGTGCATGTCAGCATTAAACCTTATAATTGATAACAATTTATTACTAATAAAGTTTCTATTCATTATATATAACAAGAAGTATCAAATTTAAACGTTGATTAAAATTGTGTCCATTGCTGTTACACCCAATCATAAGTTCTATCGATAACTAAACACAAAGGAAAATATTGTATACATGAGTTATTTTTCTATTAAAATATTATATTGAATAAGAGCTGTTATACCAAAATATTAATCATTTCGATAATTACACCGATAGTTATTAAGGATTCAGTTGTAAATTATTATGTATTATCAGATTTACTTTTGTGTTCTAGTTGTGTAAAATTTTTCTTAATTGTCTGTACATTACAACGAATTTATTGTTTTTCTACTTAAAATTTAGTTATTGTATCAAATTCTGTTATGAAGTAACTAAGTCTTGCTCTTATCTAACAAAGTAAAGCATAAGTAGATTTGGTTTCTTATAATTTTATGTAATCCGATAACTTTATGAAAACATTATAGCCTTAGGAACTATTAAGTTAAGACTCAAGTCTAAGAAATGATTCATACCATAGAACAATGATGTTTACGATGGACGCTCTCATAGGAAAAGACGAGCGCTCGGGTAAAATGAAACGCTCGGCGATCACTTTTTGGAGAGGGGGAGATGTTTTGTTTTGGAGATGATGGAGATGTATCTATATTTCTGTATTTATAGATAGAATCAACACAAGAGGTCATTTCTGCCAAAGGCTAATGAATATATTTAGTCAGATTCTAAATCAATTTATAAGTACTGTACAGTATACATAACAACCGTCTCAATCTTGAGGGCCAAGTGGAAATTCAGAGCATTTCTGGTTACTCTACTGGTACTGATAATAATAGTATACTTATAAAAGAATATAATTTTTAGATTTGTATAGAATTTTGAAGTTCTCAATCAGTAGGTCTTACATTACAGGATACAATAGTTAGCTAAAAAAAGCCTGAGGGATGTCAAAGAATATATGATATCACAATAATCACTTTCAATAGTGACTAATTTATGGCTCAATTTTATAACATTTAAATATTTTCATAAGAGTTTCTTTTTCTCTGACATCAAATCATATAAAGCATTGGATTTCATTTCCTTACATTTTGAAAGGAAAAAAGATATTTTCTCATAACATCTGAACTCAAATATAGTTCTCAACTTTCATTTAAACCTTATTTCTAGAAAGCATTTCATAAACATTTTTCAATTACTATTTACTAGAGATATGAGAAAAAACTAAATTCAAAAAGTATGAGAAAAATTTCATTAAACTTAATAATTATAGCTTTAAGTGTTATAAACTGTGCTAAAGATGAGCTCTACACGGGTGACAACTATGAAATTCCTGCTGTGTTTGAAAATAAAAATGAGAATAAGTCGACAACAGTTGACGTAAAAGATCAGGTCAATGAAGATTTGAACACGAGTGCAGTCAAATCAAGCTCTGAGTCTCCAAACGTGTATTTTGATGAAAAGCTAATCAAATCGATGACTCAGATCTATAAGCGATTACTTCTTGACGGGGAAGGAAATGATACAATAATTAACAGCAATATTAATCAATCATCAAAAGCAGAAACAGCAACACAAATAACAAATGCACAAAATTTTGAGAATATTACTAAAGAAGAGAACATCACTTCAACCCCAATAAAAAGCGGACTCAATATAACTTCAACAGCAGAAGAACAGAACATGACTTCAACCTCAACAGAAGATAAACTGAATATGAGTTCATCAATAACAGGACTCAGCGACACAACAGATCATATAATAATGATAGTAATGAATGAGACTTCAGAGGAAGACCAAAATATAACGACAACCACAACAACACCCAAAACAACTCTAAACCCAAAGTATGTCAAACTGTTTGAAGACAGTAATGACGACATAACACTACCGCCAGGTTTTGAAAATGGGATAATGACTGCAAAACCCACTCAACCAGAAAAGGTTATGTCTGAACCCATACCAACACCTCTTCCACTACTGCCTCCCATGTATCCAATAATGCCCCCAAATATGCCCGAAAACCCGGGCTATCAAACAATTTGGATCCCTATACAGGTGCCGAGAGATCCCTATTCTTTAGACCAAATGTGGAAGAAGTCACGGACTCCTACTTTTATAGAACGCGGAAGACTTAAGAATAGGCCCTCTCTTAATGAAGGCACACCTCATAGTTGGTGGCGTAGACCTCAGCCTAACTTCTGTACTAAACCTATTTTTGTTAGCGATTACTGTAAAGATGGGATACCTATGAAGAAATGGGCTTTCAATCAGGCGGACGAACGTTGCTATCGATTCGTTGATAATTGTTCTGCTCATAAATTGAATTCATTCGATACTTTACAACAATGTTTGATAACCTGTTGGAGAGCAGCCGTTTAGCATAGTTTGCAATAAATATATTGGCTTTAATGTCAGCTAATTTTAAATGGTTTTTCTATTACTTTAAATTTTTCAAATAATTTTAATATTTATTTTGTTGACAGTATTATATTTTAGGGATAAGTAATCAATCATTTTTATGAGATATTTATTAATATTTTTATCCACTATTATAAGCAGTGTTCGCCAGACTCCTTCGCCTCAGGGGGTGGAGGTGGGGGTGTAAGTCTGAAAAATTTTGAAATTCTAGGAGGGGGGGTGTAAAACTCATCGGATTTGATAGACAATTTTTTCACTAATCGGTTTTCCTGCCAAAAATATATGCAATATATTCAAATATATGGTATAAAAATCAACGGGGGGACCAGGGTAAAATTTTTAAAAAATTCTTGGTCATTATCTTCAATGGCTCAAAGGCCGGATTGAGCCATAGCATAGTCTTTCAGATGAATAAATCTATAAAAAAGCTTAAATACGAAAAATCATATGGAAAAAATTTAGGAAAAATCTTGGGGGGGTCCAATTTTTCAACTTTCCAGGGAGGTATATCCCCCACCCCCCAACACCCCCTCTGGTGAACACTGATTATAAGAGTTAATGCGTTACATATTAAATATTGTAAAACTTTTAATTGTGCTCTTAATAGAAAGAATAGATACAGTATTTGATTGAAACATTTGCTATCAATTTTTTATGAATAGGGCATTGAATGTTCAAAATAAACTTTTATGTATTTTTTTTATAAAAATTACTTGTATTTAATGGTATTAATAAATATAATTATAATAACTTTATTATTTTATAAATTAAATATGCATATTATGTGGCATTAATACAATTAACTTTAACTTAAGTTTTTAAAAAATATATTTGAATGCTATAACTAACGAGTGAATGTCATTGAACTTGAAAAAATGAAACTTTTGGGACTCACATCTCACTACTTGTCATAGAATTTGTAGAATACTATTTAAGGTTAAAGTTGATCATGTTTGATAAAAGTTATAAGGTTTAATAATACAGCTTATTAAAAATACCTAAAGCTATAGTTTGTATTTAAAACCGAAATAATTAGTATCAGAAAATGGCCAGAATGCCTAAAAGTGATCCAAGTAAAAAATTCGCTGCGGTTGGTAATCGTAAAGTTCTTTTTTAGTATTGACAAATCACATATATTCGGATCAGAAAATTGGAAGCAGTGATGTTCAACGCTCGAGCGTTTGGCCCTCGGTTGCCTGGCGCGCTCGATTGCCAGCCGAGCGTGAGCTTCAAGTGTATTACATACTAAAATGTTTTCTATAAAACATAGGTTTTTGTTTAAACAAAAATACATACTTTTATAATAAGCACACATATTATTCAGTTTTAAAAAATTTAGGCATAGAATAGCACAGATTATTATATCAATATATTTCCTTAGAATAAACTAATTTTTTATAAGAAAAAGTCCCAAAAATAATGAAATTAGCTGACTTAGCGCTCGGTTACCGAGCGTTTACCGAGCGTTTACCGAGCGTGAGTGCGAGCGCGAGCACGAGCGCCGAGCGTAAACATCACTGACCAATTTGGAAGTAACAATTGGAAATTCTAAAACCGTCAAATTTAACTGAATCAATGCAGACCATTACTAATTTTTAAGATAATATCGATTATTCTACAGTTAAGTCATTATAAGAATGATAGACCGCTGCAATTTGGGCTAATATTGACATCTAAATTATTTTTAAAATTAATTATAACTTAATATTCTACAAATTACAATTGATTTTGTTTACTTATTTCCTGTAATTTTTTATAATTAAAAAATTTTTGCGAATATAAATGACGTATACTTAATCAATCTCAAAGTTACATAAATTATTTGAGATTAAGTTGTTTAAAATGATTAATACATAGATAACTAAATTGTGACATCAAATTGAAAAGATATAATCCTCTGCACACGTGTGTGAATTCAAATTTATCAATATAACTGTTATGCTGTCGTAACTCGTAAGATAATGCATAGCTTCAGTAGTAAATTATTCTACAATATACGCTTGTTTGTCACCCGAAGAACAAATGATAACCTATAGTGTAAAATTCTAATTTTTTTACAAAAAGAAACCAATTTTAAGCTCAATCTAAATATTTTTGCAAAATTACCTTAAAATTAAAGAGACATTAACTTTTTCATATCTTTAAATAATAGATAATAGTTTTATTAAATTGATAACTAGATTAATGATTTTCAACTTTTTTTAACAGTTTTAATTTATTAGAATAAAGCGCATAAATAAAAGTTAGGAAAATTACTGCACCTTTCGAATTATTAATTATGAACTGCATAAAAAGTGTATCTGTTTTTATCTTTATATTATTTATTTAATTAAAAAATAGTAAACTAATTTGGGATTGTTTTCACAGTAGTGATGGAAAAGTTTAAATTAACCCTAATCCCATCTCATGGATTTACACTAAGTTTTATAAAATTGCTTATTATTATAAAATGTTCACAAGAAAAAATTATTATTGCGCTATCAGAACGACGGGACCAAAAAATTCAAGACCAACTATTTAGACTAAATTTAGTATTAAAAGTCTTTTCAGAGAAAATTTAGAAAATTTTCATAGAAAATAGATTAACAAATAAAAGAGTTCAAAATTTGTTATCAATTGAATATAATATTAGATTATTAGTAATTTAGATACTATTGATATCACGGAATTCGATGAGTTTATTAAGATATATACTTTCGTGTAAAGCATATATCTTTAGCCAACT
>JAQGCH010003018.1:0-11390 GCA_034699485.1 Nanhermannia elegantula
TATTGCTTCATTAAAATACATTCAATTTAAATTATATCAAGAAATAGAGTAGAATCACATTATAAGTTGTTGTTGTCATATAGCGTCATAATCTCGAATACAAAAATCTCGAAAAATTTTTAACATTTCAAAAATTTAATTTTTTAATAATATCAATAATTACGATTAGTTTTCTTTAAAAATATTAGGTTAGGTTAGGTTAGATGTGCATTTTAACTTTGTTTTGATACTTTTTACTCGAAATATTAAATTCGAGAGTTTTGTGTTCGAGATTATGACATGGTACCGTTGTTGTTGCTGCTGCTGTTTATTTCTCTGAGAAGAGATGTCATCAGAAGTGACGTGGGCTGGGGATTGCTCGAAAACAATGGATCTTTTGGCCAGAAAATCCAAAGAAATGAGCGGGGTCAGGATTCGAACCCACGATCCTTCGATCATGAGTCCGGCACCTTATCCACTGCGCCACAATGACACTCCGCATTATAAGTAATTATTGTTAGTGTTTACAGTATGTCTCCTATTGATGTGTAAGTTATAAAACTGAAATCATTATTTTTATCAGTGATTTAAAGTTCTCTAAAATTTTCTTATAATTTATTTCAACTTTTTAGTTATTCGTCATCAAAATCGATAAAAATTAGTATAAGCTCTTATTTCCACGACTATACTGTGAATACAAATTTACAAGTCTAGGTAAATAAAGAATGCTATCTATTATTAATTGCTTGCTTTGCAAGTTAACAAATTCTAACTTAAAGGTTATTTTTTGTTATTTTATTTATATCTTTTCCTGCATAATAGATTAGTATTTCAATTAAATTAAACTAAATGTCATCAATTCATTTAAATTATTAAAAGTTTTTTTTGGAATAAATGCTATCAATTCAAATATATTTTCTAATTGTATTTTCAAGACCTTAAGTAATAGAAAAACAAAACTAACTCTCATTAATGAAATTTTTCAAAATTTGTATTAAAAAATTCAAAACCTTTGATAATAGGGAATCTTTGTGGGCATCTTTTTATAATTAAATCAAAGTTTAAAACGAATGGCGAAGCAAACAGATAGAGACAAAGAGACAGAGGAGAAGAAACCAATAACTAAGTTATAAAATTTATCGTATAAAAGGCGGACCAATAGTTGGTTAAAATAAACTGAAATAGTAATGCACAGACGGACAGAAAGAAAAACTATACGATACACTCGATTGTTAAACAATGCGAGTTAAAAATGAGTTGAAGTTAAGCGATGCAAACAGTGCACTATTCCATTGTACTCTACTTTCTAATTAGAGAATTTATCAACAAGACTATAATGTACTGTACTGTATATCGGATTATTAGGTCAGTTCAAAAATACAATAATCCTCGACATATCAACTCTTTATTGGTTACATATTGTGTAGCATTTAGTGACAGTGTCTTAGCATTCGTTCTATTCTTCATTCCCTTAATGCAGTTCAATGGCATATACTGTATATGCCTTAAAGTGTGGAATTAAGTATTTATAAAATAGTATTCAAATATTCTAATTATAGAAATATTTTGATTAAATTATATTTTCTTTGCGAATAAAATCTATTGCAAACAATTGTTTGACACTATTGTTTAAATTCTTTAAAAAGCTGTGACAGCCTAAAAATTAGTTCTGACAGCCTATAAACAAGTGTTGATCATTATATAAAGTGAGGACATTTTTCTAAAATAAAAAGTTTTGGTTCTCAAAATCGAATAAAGAGGAAAATGTTACAGAACAGAAACTCAAGAATCTGTGTTAACAGAAATAAAACTCTCTTTGAATACAAAATAAGCTATTTTTATGTTTTCCTTATCTAAATTGAAAATAAATAAATTCAAAATAACTACGAATGACTTTTGCATTAGTTTTTGGTTTATTTATTTTTTTCTACAAAAATTATTTTTTAGAGAGCACTTAAATTCAAAATAACAATAAATAGAGCGTAAGACAAACGCATTTCGAAATCATTATGATTTGTTATTGAAGAAAAAAGACTGTTATTAAGAAAACAAAAAGAGAAGACATTAAAACATTTGATGACAAAAGAGAGGCATCATTAAAGACATTACAAGAAATGCCCTTTCAATCAATTGATAGATAAAAATTGATATAAAAATATTGGTTTTGTATTTCAAACTACACGTTTCTGAACGAGAAAACTATTTTATAATTCATAAAAAATCATTACCGGAATATTCATTGCATTGGTTTATATATACAACTCTTCTATATTCATAATTCTTCAATTCAATCATTTCTAAAGTTTCAGATACTGTATGGCTAGCCTTTTAACATCCATTTCATCTTATCATTTATTTCTTTATTTGTGAGTTAAAAGCATTGACATTTTTGGATATGATTCTGGTAAAGGTTTTAATTTATATCCTTTATTACAGAATCTTCATGAGTAAAAGGAGAATATTAGACAACTTTATTATTGAGCATTTTTATAGTACTGATGACTCGTTTACCTGACTACCTATAATTTTAGTTTGTCTTCCAATATATTTCTAACTATATTCTACTTAATCTTCAGATCCGAACAAATGTCTTACAGTACTATACTTATGGTTAAAGTTCAATGAGTTATAATCCACATCAAACCGAACTGTTATTTTTGTCTCAATTCTACTAAAATTACAGACGAGAGACACGCAGTTATTGAAATTGATGAACCATTTGATTTGTACTATAAAAATGACTTATTTTCGTACATTCTATAGAATTTATTTATTGAAGGACTCAATTTCAAACACGTATGACATTGAAATTTAAATAATAATAATAATAATTGAAAATATATTTCAGTAGTGATTATTTATATTTTAAGACAAATTATAATAATTTCCTATAAATAAACAGAAGGCTATTCTGTTGTAAGTCAGCTAATCATATATTAATTAAAAGCTCAATCATATAGAAAATATGTAATTCAATGATGAAAAGTGAATAAAAGATTAAATGCAATGAAAGACTGATATTATTGTTAAATTATCGATAATCTTATATCGAAAGATGATTTCATTCATTTTAGCCAAAATCAAATTGAATCTCAAATCATAAGTACTAAAAAACAATTAATTTTTAATCGTATCTACAGATCAGCAATAACTTAAGCATTTATGCGTTTAACGTTCACAAAAGATCCTTCAAAGACAGCCCATATATTAAAGAAACTTGCGATCAAAAGCAAACATAATCTTTACACTAATATTATGACTACTATTGGTATATTTGAAAATTATCCGGAATGACAACCTTCTTATTATTTAATTTTGAATTAATGCATATGAACTGATTATATGACTATCCAAACCCTTCAGTTCGGAATATCATAATTTTCCAACAGTCACCTCAATTTTCGTCATTTTTAAAAAAATAAAGTAATAAAATTTTGATTTGTATAAAATGGGATAATATTCTACTCAATTTTTAGAAAGACTTAAAGGAGTTCCACAATGATGAAAATTTATAGCAATAAGGGTAGCGGTGACCTATGCACACCAAAATATTTTTTAATAACCGAGGATTCCAAAAGAGTAAATTCATCAGATTATGCCATTTGTTTTTCAGGAAATTAATTTTTTTGTTCAAAATATTTCAAAATTCGCGCTTATTTTTTATTGTTTCTATAGAAACCCATTATAAATGCAAAAATTTACTAAAATTCATTTGGAGCTTCAAAAATTCTGATATTCTGATCTTAAGGGTTTGGTTGGCCATAGAAAGAGAAAATATGCATTAATTCAAAATCTAATGATAGGAAAGGTGTCATTCCGGATACTTTTCAAATATACCAATATAATAAAACATTGGTGATGCGCAAAGTTATCCTATATTCCAAGTGCTCCCAATCCAAAAATATTTGGGACCGCTTCTGTCCTTTAAACTGCAGAAACTTTAGGGAATAAAATGAGTTTATTGCTGTCTCTCATATGAACATGATTTGTATCCAATAATAAGTATATTTCAAATCTTTGATCGTTTTATGATTACATGCGTTTTACTTAAATAAAAACTTATTCAATTATAAATGTGATCATAGGAAGAATGAAAACACAGTTTTGATATTGAAATACAACTATTAATTTGAATGCATCGCTGCAATGATGGAATTAAAAGCGAAACAGTAAATAGCCTTGAGGTTAAAATTGCAGAATTAATTGTGCTCAAGGTTGAGAATCAATTCTAATCTATCAAAGTTACTGCAGATATAGATGATGAAGATGCAGTAAGTTAGCTTTTAGATTATGCAATACCACTAGACATAAACTAATTTCCAATATATCTCAGTAAATATATCTTATAATAAAATTCTAAAATTATAAAGCAATCAAAAAATATTCTCATTATTTGGGAAATAATATACGTTTCCTGTAGTTATTATTAGAGGCAAGGCTGAAGGGAATGATAAACAATCGCTATTGGGAGGTTTACCGGATGGTTCCGAGAGCAATAATCAACGTCTTCTGAAATAATTTTGAAAATTTAATACAGCAAAACCTGCCAAAGTTGGGCAAACAGTTAAGTCCTTTTAGCAAAATATTAATTGTTTTTTACTTTATGTATTCTGCAAAAAGGACTTAACTGTTTGCCCAACTTTGACAGGTTTCACTGTATATAAATACGAAGTTCATAATTCTCAAAAGTCAAATTCAAATAAAGTCACTTAATCACTAAAAGCTGACTAAAAGTACCTGTACTCTTTTATAAATAATCAAAATATCAAAGTTGGCACTTAAATACAGTACAGAATAGTTTTTCATAAATTATAAAGAGCATAGGCTTCAAAATCTCAAAGCCTGAGCCCGGCTCAATGCCCTCAGACTCTAAGTCTGAGTTCAAAACTTAAACCTGAAATCTTCCAAAACGTACAATTATACTGAGACACTTATCAAAAGTCCTTTTTAATATATATTTATACATATGAGACAAAAAACAATTAAAACTTTCTAATTAAGAAACTCACAGACTGTAAAACAAAATACTAATAAGTAAGTTACTGTAAATTCAATTAAAATTTAGGGAACATGCTCTTCAGGCTCTTTAAAGTATAAAAATGAAATGCTGTAAATATTTTTTCAAATTATTTTTATTGATAACTTTGCTTTAAATGAAAGGTTTCAGATTTGTGAGTCATTGTTTAGTTTTAGATTTACTTTTTATAATAGAAGACTTAAAATATAACAAATATTTATAACTGTTTTCTGTGAAGTTTTGCAACAAGCTCTTCAAGCACAACAGTCTGAGCCTAGGCTCAAATACTTGAGAGCCTGGAGACTGAAGCTCAAAAAGGTACATTGATCCTAGTTTGGAGCCTATGCTCTTCATTATTCATAAATAATAAAAGACAAAGAGGTCAAAAGAGCACATTTTCATTTTTCATATATCTTGGGGTTATGCAAAAACTTCAAGTTATTTATATATGATTTATATAGCAAAGGATTTTGCTATTTTCGGCTATTTTTCAGCAAAATTTCTACAAATAGAGAATTTTGGTGTAAAACTTCAAATTCAGGAGTTAGCTTGAAATTGGAGAATTAGAAGGTAAGTCATAATATTCTGGATATTAGGAACTTCATTATTGAATTATTTCGTGTTTTTTACATATCTATGACCCTTGACCTTATTTTGTCAGTTTTTTCAAGTTCGAGAGATTCGAATCTCCTGAAAGTTTTGTCTCTAGTAATAGTAATAAATGTTCTACAATATGTGCCTTTCAAAAAAATATCTTCAATTGGTTATTTACAACGTTTTATAATCCAAAGACTTCAATCTATTTGAACATCAAAAAGCCTAAAATACTATTTCTTTTTCTATTATATAAAGAAAACATTAATTATGTGTATTTTGTGGTGAATTCTGCATGAATTCTCTCCAATTCAATATATTTTCTTTTTTAATAAACTATTCTTTTTAAAGAAATATACCGTATACTTAATGAAATAGAGTCTTTAGAATCCACTTATATGAAAGCTAAGAAATCGAGTAAATCTCAATTCGCTATCTTTATATGCAAAATAACATTAGAAATGAAAAATGCTTTGCTTTAAGGCTTTCGCAATTCTTTAGGGCAAAAGTTTGCTCTTAAACTTTTTTGTATCAGTTTTTCTTCTTTTAATAGAGCAATAAATTTAAGATTAAATAAGAGAAGACATACACGTTGACAAATCTCAGAAAATAAAATAAGTTCAAAAATTTTTTCTTTGCTGTTTGAAAGTTGAAAACCTTTGGTGTAAAATAATATTAACTGACAATTGAAACCAACTGTCAAAATACACAGAATCCAAAAATAAGAAATATTTCTTTGAACTTTCTCATTAGTATTTATATAGAACTTTATATATAAAGAAATAGATGTCTTCCAACTGACCTTTCAATCAGAGGCTTTACATTCCCAAAGCATGCCTTTTCAATTAAGATCAGTGGCGTAGTAAATATAGTTTTAGAGGCAAATATCAGGTATTATACAACAAAAAAATATTTATATAATATACATATTATGTAAAATATATATTAATCATTTAAAAAAATTATGTACCAGGCAATCATTTTTGACTAAATATGTAAAATAAATAATTTGAAAATTGCGAGCCTTTGTGTATCATTACTGTTCAGTGAAGAGGTGTGTATGAGAAAAAAAATAAAATTCATGCATTTATATCGTGAGTTTCTTTTGATAAGCATTAATATAATATTTGCCTAAAATGCAAATATGTCTATATGTATATGACAATAGTGCACATCATGTGTCAGATAATAATAATAATAAATGTCATATTAATAACCACAATCTTTCACTATACAATTTTATACCATCTCTCATTCCTTGTCTTATGGTCTTCATCACTCCCACATTCATTTCTACATCTATTTCTTGTATTTTTTTAAACCCAATTTATGCTAAAATACAATCACATCTCACAACTAGTGAACTGATAAGACTATATTGAATAACAGAGTCCTTACGCATTACTGATTTTAAGAGTACTTCAATGAAACTCTTTTATATACTTTTCACACTGAATTATGTAAGATCTTTGCGAGTGACCAGTCGTGCATTATATTCCTATCTACAGTTCTATGAAAGATACAGCACCTCTAGTACACAACTTTAATAACAATATTTACTTATAAATATATTGTAATTTATTTAAGTTATAAGTAACTATAACTTTATCTCTGCATCAATTTATGAATAGATATTTTGAATCAATATCTTTAAAATAAAAATACAATTTGAAGATATAGTAAAAGAAGAGAAACTACTTATACAGTAAGGCCACCACTTTTGATGACAAGTTTAAAAATATAAACATATACACTCTCATAGACACAAAAGCTAGTGTTGGACTCTGATACAGATTAAAATTTTTGATTTAATTTCATGTCAAAATGGTCTCTCAATTGTGAGTATTTCTTATTTAAAGTTAAGTCACTTTTTAGAATTGTTTACTATTATTGCAATATTTTTGTCTGGACAGAGCTCAGCTGTACTGTCAGCTAAAGCCTGGACACATCAAATCCATTTATCTAAAAAACACATCACAATAAGATCTTAGCAATTCTTCAATGAAAATCATTTAATGAAAAAATCTTCAAATAAAAAACTATAACAATCGATAAAAATTGATATATTGGATAAATTCAATTCTGCTAACTATAGCACTGACAATAAACTTAATTTTCGTATTAGTAAAATACGGGTATATTTATATTTAAAATTGATAAGATTTTCAAAAAATCAAAAACAAGCATAATATTCATAATAAATGAAATTGAAAGAAAAATTCGATAAATTCCACTGAATTTTCTCTAAAAACTAGGTTAAAACAAAATCATAATTACTTTCTACTATTCATTAATTGGTTTGAGGGAAATGCAATTTTACACTAATATTTAAAAAGTTTATTTACATTCTGGTACCATAAAAAATTCTGTTTGCTATGAATCTGCTAAGAATTAAATTTACTTTTACTCAAGGGCTTATTCAACAAATAATATGTTTAGACCGCATGCATTTTGCATACTTTCAATACCTTTCTTATACTTATATAAGCCTTTTGTTGCCCTTTCCATTATGAATGCTTGATCTCTATGCTTAATTACCTTTGAAATTAATGCATTTGATTGATAACTATTATTATTTTAAACAATAGTTCGTTTTCGTTTAAAAATAATATATGCAAACGATTAAACTTAAACTCAAGCTTAAAAATGAATTGAAAATAATGCATTTTTTTAATAATAATTAATTAGTTTTAGTAGTTTTAGTTATAATAAAAACCCTAAGAATGTAATACTCTGTAGAAAGTCTAATGTCTAACATTACACAAGTCTAATGTTTCTTTAAAAGGCTCAAAACTATATTTACAGATATATCTCTCAATCTCAGAGTAATTTATGTCAAAAACAAATTAAACTATTTGTACAGACCAAAGAGGAATAATTTGCGTCAAATTATTATTGATATTTTATAAGAATATAAGCATATTTGGAGGTCATTCAAATTTTTGTATTATTCTGATGTATTTTACAATTCAATTGATTGACATAAGAAATGGTTAGCCATGAGTTTAAGGGACTTATATTATAAGCATATAAGATTCTATCCCTGCTCAACCTCTACACCGTTACGCCAGCGTCAAAATTAATTAACCGTTTATTAAGATATTTATTTCTTTTCTAACTGTATTCATAATATATTTATTTATTATTAACGGTACAATAAATTGAAAACAACTATTCTTATTTTGAATACAGTTACTGAATTATTATTTTTCACGTGTACAACACCAACACCAACACCAATACAAGATTAGAATAAATTTTTGTGTGTAAGTATAGTAAAAGCAATTACTTCACGAGAGATAACTGTTTGTAAAATAATTACAAAATAATATACTCATAATTACATAAAATGTTAATAATTAGCTTTATTACTATTAAATAATTAACTGAGAGCCGTTTATAAAAGTCTAACGAATAATTAAAAAACATAAGATCTAAAAATACCTATTGGAACAGTTGAATTTCAAAAAGTTATATTCATCACGATTCAGAACTTTACTTTCCTCACAAGCTTTATAAATGGAAAATAATTGCGAACTACAGAATTATTTAATAAACTTTGAGTTCAAGAATAGTTAGCACTGATATTTTAATTGGGACGTAAATATATGAAACTTATACTATGAATACTATGAATAATAATCATTAATCAGATCTTTTTTTCTAAATGAGAATCAAAAACAAAATAATTTATGTCTGTTTTTTTATATAATTAATATATAAAAAATAATAATTTAGTCAATTAATGATATAGACATGAGTTAATGCAGAATATGATAAAAACAAGTGTAGTATTGCTTTGAATTCCATTTCATAATATTTAAAACAAAACCGTAAAATGTTAGAGAAAACTAGAAATAAAAATCAAAGTGAATTACAAACAAAATTTTAATGATCTTTCAACATATGATATAACTGATGGGTTTGCAAAAAATAGTATTATACTTACTTGCGTTGAAGCACTTGAAATGATCATTATTTGAAGTAATATTATTAGTATTTATTTTAGTTGAGTAAAAGTTAGTTTTGGAACAAATGATACGGTTCTAAATGTTATATAGAATGCGATGGAATATATTTATCGCATTAGTTGTAATACAGTTGGAATAATATATTGCGAATGCAAATAAACATTAACATGTGGGCTCATCTGAATGGGTCTGACATCAAATGAACATAATATACTTCTACACCAATATGCAGGAGAAAGCCATTCAACTTAGATATGATTGAAGTGACAGAACAGTCACATCCGTAAAAGAATGAATGCGTAGAAAATATTCTTAGGAATATATTTTATGGTCCAAAACAGGATTCAAAAGAAGTTTATATATTAGAGAAAAGAGTTAATGTTTATCACCAAATAGTTTATGACTGTTTACAAAAGTAGACAATGCATATCATGACAACATATTAGACCAAAATTTTTATTTATACGAAAAAAGTTTACACATAAACAGTGTCTGACACGAGAAATGTAGAGCACGCACACAGTTTTCAGATGAAGTTTGCAATACTTTTGGTTAAACTCTTTCGAATGGAATATAAGCCTCACATACGCAACAGTAAACTCAGAACTTCAACATCAAAGTGAATACAAAACTCGTAACTGTAAGGCAAGAGAGCGTAACATTTGAAATGCACGCATGCACTTAACACAGTCATGCATTTGCAGACATTATTAGTACAAGACGTTTGCTCCATAAGAATCTGAATTAAATGCATTGAGAAATGCTTTCTCACTCACTCTCTTATAAGCAATAAATGCCAATTGTAATTGTTATCTCTATATAAGACAGAGACAGAAAGACGCAGTCAAACACCGAGGGAGAGAGAGACAGTCAGACAAAATAAAAGATAAAACTCAAAATTCAGAAGAGATCCAAAACCCATTTTGATGATCCCTAACATATTGTCTTTACTTCTTTTCTGTATATGAATCTGTTTTAGGAAGAAGTGCAGAAGAGTTTAATTTATTTTCCAAGTTTCCTAAGTTTTCCATAAACGCTATACAGTAAAACCTGTCAAAGTTGGGCAAGAAAATAAGCCCTTTTTGCAAAATATATAAAGTAAAAAACAATTAATATTTTGCTAAAAGGACTTAACTGTTTGCCCAACTTTGACAGGTTTTGAGAGAAAAGTTAAGAAAGCCATAGTCTAATAGTTTGAACTTTCATTGCCATATAAAGCCTATGATAAGAAGTGTCCCTTCATATAAATATATAACAAATGAACCGTCTGAGACCGGCATTAATTTGGACCACTACATTATTTATTGTTAAAAACGTTCATTTGTCAAACAAAAAGTATATAATATGACAAATGAATATTTTTAACAATAAATAATGTAGTGGTCCAAATTAATACCTCTTTAATTGACTCCCCGGTCCTTCTTAATGCCGGTCCCAGACGGTTCCTTTGTTATATAAATAACAAGAAGGTCTCATTTATCAAACTATCATCAAAAAAATAATTCTTATAAACTGTTAATCTTTGACTAATAGATTGTTATGGTTTGAATGAAACCCCAATCATCAACTATTAGTTGCTTTACTATTAGATAACAGAAAATCATTTTCAATAGTGAATAAAGGTTCGAACTATTAGACCAGCGGTTTTCAAACTGTGTTCCGCGGAACCCCAGGGTTCCGTAAGGGTCAGCAGGGGTTCCGAAAGATGACAACAGCAATCGAAACACAAAGTGCACTATATTTTTGTTTTTTACTACAGTAGACTCTCGTTATAGTGAAGTCGGATATAGTGAATCTCCGGTTATAGTGAACAGGTTTAGACCATAAAT
>JAQGCH010003019.1:0-11389 GCA_034699485.1 Nanhermannia elegantula
TTTGCCAGCCCTGTGCTATCACCCCTTGTAGAGCAGCTCTACACTGCTGGCAATTTTGTGTTTTGTATTGGACAGTATATTGCATGTACACCAGTACATGCCATTGCGTAGAACTTGCTGCCAGTCTTCTGAAAGTGCACCAAAACAGCTAATATTGAGTGTCGTGACCGCAACAGACCGTCGAAAATGGTCTGTAAATGTTGCAGTTGTTGTCTTTAATAGAGAAAGAAAGCACTTTTAAAATAGTGTGTACGCTATGAGATGTAGTGTCAAATTAGTTGATAAGAAACATAAAAACTGGTGGCAGTACACAATGTTTTGCTTGTCAAT
Source organism: Nanhermannia elegantula (assembly GCA_034699485.1). Classification (NCBI taxonomy): domain Eukaryota; kingdom Metazoa; phylum Arthropoda; class Arachnida; order Sarcoptiformes; family Nanhermanniidae; genus Nanhermannia; species Nanhermannia elegantula. The sequence continues at coordinate 331 of JAQGCH010003019.1, forward strand.
TCAGCTATTCATCTGCGGTTAAATAATAGTATTTTGTGTCTCGTGAACCTGTAATTTTCGATAATTTGGTGTGTGGTGAATACACCTCAAGCCAGTAATAGCATTGAAGCGCTTTCAATTGGCCTGTCTTCAAGTGCAAATAATATTTATATCATGCTATTATGCTATTATGTTATTATTGTGATCTCCACTCATATCTAAGGGTGAATACTGTATAAACACCGGTCACGACTCCACGTTCATTAAATATTCATTGTTTTCAAAAATTGTATTTAAGCCATTTTTTAATATTTTAATTTTGTGATACCACTGATATCGTATTTTTAGAAAACATTTATTACAAACCAGAGTATAATAATAATAATCTAATGAAAGAACTTTTATTTGAATTTTTTGCTAAAAACTAATCTTTCGTTTTTTTGAAACAAGTTTATTAAAGTGTTAATTATCGTTACAATCTTTTACTAAATACTATCTTAACTTAAAATATCTTAAAATTTGTTAAATGGCAAACCGTAACACTATTGCTTACCATTAAAGTGGCAAAAATAAGCTCATCTTGAATTGGATGTGTGCTGTTTCTAATACAGTATAATATATATAATATAAATAAATGACAACTTTTGAAAGTAATTACATTTTTAGTATACAAGCAATAATGAGTTGTAGGCCAACCAAAATATAAGAAGATTCTTATTCATTTACTCGTTCATTGTATTCATAGCTTAAACACCCACACGTGAGGTCAAGTGCTCCACCCAAGTGTTCATATATTTCATTTATTGCATCTGAAAAAGAAAAAATTCGCTAAACTCAAAAAGTGTTTCTTCATTCATAGCAGCAGTAAAATAAATTTTTGTTCTTCTTCACCGGTGAATGTAATGCTTGTTCAAGTGCTTGGTTTAAGTTGTCTGTAAACATAACATTTTCCAATTGCAATTGTTTACAGGAAAAAGTTGTTAATGAAATGAGTCTTTGAAGAGACTCTATAATAGTTACTCACTGAATGGTTCAGTGACCGTCACTCTGTGATTGGTGGAGGAGGATTGAGCTCTTAAATACCAAAAGTAAAGGACAAGGTAGTCAAACAGGCATTGCTAAAGAATTCGTCTATATTTGCCAGCCTGTCATCCGTTGATACTACTGAATTGCGCTTCGGTAGGTAGAGACCATCGGCCCACCTTTTATACAAATAAACCATCTTTGACTTTGACTTTTAAGTATTCACAGTATTCGCCCATATTTTCATACCTTAAGCAAATGCAGCTGAGATGTCATTTCATTCTAAGACTAGTTGGTGAGAAACTGGTCGCTACTGTTTATACGTTTGTGCTTTAAACTATGTTTTATTACCATTTATTACTTAAGAAACTGCAGTACATGTATACACATGAGTACATGTTATGTTACAATGTGATACTCCCATTGATTATAACATTAAACAACGCGTTTTAGTGCTGTTTTCTATTTAAAGATAATGGCAGCTCAATGTAGCCCTGTTTTCAACTTTTAAATTGATTTAATTATAGATATATTTTTTTAGTGCGATCTCTGTTTTACCTAAAAAAAAGTCTAATCAGTGATCTGAAAGTTTGATAAATCACATGTTTTTATGTGTGCGGTGGACAGTGAAAATAAGGCTTAGACAGTATTTGTATTTATTGTGTTACAAGAAGGCCAAAGGATATTTACTCATGAAGTTTACGGCATTATTTCTCACTATGGTTCGAATGTGTTGGCTCATTGCAATTGGTTTTACAGTTGGAATTCTATTACCACTCGCTGTTCCGCTTAAGCTTTTGCCTGTGAATGAATCGCAAAGTCCTCGACCAGCTTTAGTGAAAGATCAGCAAAGAATAGAAAGAGAGGGGACAGTAAATTCGCCTCAATTTCAGATTCAAAGCATTAAGTCAAGCGAAAGCGATTTTATCTCTAAGTTTTCTGAGAATCTCACTTCGAAACAAGATCTTAACAAAGATCAAGAAAAGATATTCTATGGGAATAATCTTGATAGCAATTCCAGGATTGGAGAACAACCTCTCAAATCAGCATCAAATGCTATTATTGAATCTCAAATTGAATTTGAATCTCTCGGTTTGAGTGAAAAAGACCGTAAATTTAAAACTAAATCCCTGTCAGACTTAAGTATTGAACCAAAAGGAAACGATGAGCCTCTAGAGAGTCGACATAACAATAAAGCTCATATAGTTTCTTATGTCAGGTCAATATCATCGTCTGGTAAAGTTGCAAATAAAACAAATTTAGGGCCAACTGTACAAACTGTGCAAACTGTAGATAGTCTTTATTTAGCTCCAGGGCCTGAATCAATATCAATATCCCGTGAGTCAAATGGACACCAAGAGGAAAGAGTGGTATCCGGTATCGGCATTCAAGGTATTCGCAGTAGAAGTGAGGCATCTTTTTCAAGAAGTCCTGTGGAGTCTGTCAAACAAGAGATAGAGAGTCAGAAGCAGAAGAGGGCTGAGTTGCCTTCAGTCACTGCGGGGTCACCTAATAGAAAGTTTGCAACAAAGAATAAACTTGATTTGGCTCTAAATATTATTTCAAATGGTATTTATTGGTCCAAAGAATTAGAGAGACTCACACCTAAAGGATTCGACCAAATCGATGATATTCAATGGTCTTATTTAATTAATTCATCGATTGCAGTCAAAATGGTTGAAGGATGCGGCCGTATGCAGAACAGGCTAATTATGTTCGAAGACGGCCAAATGTCATGCGCCAGACATCGCCAAAACAATGACCAAATTCAAGGTGATATTTTTAGCTTTTATTTAGCGCGAGTGTTAGGCATATCCAACTTACCACCGGCTACAATAGCTGTAATAAAAGCAGCTCAAAGTAATAGATATGATGCTCGTTGGGAGAGAGTGAGAACCCAATTACATTTGGCGCGTTGGAATGCTAAACCTGTTGTATTAACTAAATATATTAGTGATTTAGTGCCTGCTTTTATACCTCATTTATTGAGAAGTGATAATAGACGCTTACATCCATTAGCTGAAGATATTGGATCCTTAAATAAAACTGAACTCGTAGAACTTGTGCAATGGTCTGACTTAATAGTTTTCGATTATCTGACCGGCAATTTAGACCGTATAGTGAATAACATGATAAATCAGAAATGGAATCCTGAAATGATGCAAAATCCTGCTCATAATCTTTTAAAAGTGAAAAACACAGGACTATTATTATTTATAGACAATGAATCAGGTTTACTACACGGATATCGTTTGCTTAAAAAATATGAGCCTCAACACACTTCACTACTGAGTGCCTTATGTGTCTTTCGTGAAAAAACTGCTAAACTTATTGACTATTTAGACAAAAATCAAAATCTTATTTATTTAATTAAGTCCTTGTTTCGACAGTACGTACTCGACACTGAAGCTTTTAAATCATTACCTTTTCTTCCTGAACATAATATTAAAATATTATACGAGAGAATAAGTCGAGTTAATCGTCAAATTAATTATTGCAAAAGTTTATATACTAATAGTGATTCTCAATTATAATGATTATAGTAATTAATTTTTTAATAGACTTACAAATTGTATAAGTAATGAAACTTTTAGCTCACTTTAAAGTGTCATTTTATATTAGAATCGAAATAGAAATATAAATTATGTTGTATTGTAATTAATTGTACAGTATATTCAATAAACATTTTGAGAATATGATAAATGAAACAACTATTTCAATGATTAATGAATTATTGCAACCAAAATGTGAGAACCATTACTAAAATACAGGTCCTAACGCGCATTATTTTTCATACCTTTAAGTGCAATCATTTTATTTTTTATTTTATTTTTTAATATATTGACCTTTCATTTTAATTAAATTTTAAATATTTCTCAATAGAGTCGCATATTAAAAAATTGAAACTTAAATTATTGGTCTTTTATCATGATTATAGCCTTCATAAGTTTCTATAGTGCGGCACAATTAGAACTGTTTATTTTAGAATACTTTAAATTGGTTTAAATTGATTAATAATAACTAAGTTTATGTTTTAACAGATTTTATTATTACAATAATTCATTTTATTATTCATAAAACTTATCTATTGATAAACTTTATTCTATATAAAACAAATATTTTTAAAGCTTTTATTTAAAATTCAACCAATTTATTGATAAATAATACATAAGGTTTAAGGTCAAGGTTTTTAAATGGTTTAAGAATGGTTTTACTTCATTTTGCAGAGAACAAGCCTGAACTTAAATAAAATTGAATGTGGACATAAACATTTGTCTTTATATTGACGTTGAGACCTTTTCTCCGCTTCAAAATGATTCCGAAAATAATATTAAAAACAAAAATATTTATATAATAAAGAGTTAAATTGAATAATTAAATTGAAAAATGAATATGCAATTGTACATATGCATTGATATCTGATTGTTATAGTGAATCCAAAAAAGTTAAAGATACAGTATGTGTTTGCTTGAGGAAACACAGTTGCGTGAGATTGAGAATCAATTGAGCACTATATTAGATCATTTAATTGAACATTAGCATATCGTAAGCTTATTATCACATCCTTATGCTAAATATGAGTTTAGCACTAATTCAAACAAAATCTTGAGAATATAATAATTCATTTTAGTTTTGGAAAAAAGATGTGTCTCAATGAATCTAAATTAATTTTTTTGAAGTGATCAGTTTAATGACCTCAACAATGTAACCTTAGTTACTATTCGAGCACATTAAAAATGGTTTTGATGAGACTAATTATTTCTTAAGAAAGTTGTCATTTGCCTGAATAGCGTTATAGAGTAATAAATGGTGTTTTATTTAATTTATGAATCAAAGTATACAAGTTAAATGTTTGTATTGGTTGTAAAAATCGTAAAAATTAATTAAAAACCAATTTAATTATGTTCATAAACTAACTTTGTGTTAATTGAGTTGATAGGTATATTACATAGTCTAACGAGTAAGAAGATATGTTCTGGATATGTTATATCAATTTAATAAACCAGTACAGGTATATCGTGTCTAATTTTGAGCTTTTATATTATTAAATGCTTCAATAAGTAAGTGTTTCAGTACTTTAACGTATTATTACTTAAGAATCATTTTGTTCGAGTGATTGTTAAATTGTCAGATATTTTAAAAGCACTGTATTTGAGATATATTAGGATTCAATTAGTTTTCATTGTATAACAAGTGGTTTATATTTTAATTAGACAATTGATTCAGTTCTTTGTAAATTATCATTATTTTCTGACTTTTGTCAACTATTTTAACTTATTTTAGTTAAATCGCTTGAAATTGGTTTCTTTTATCGTGAAATAATTTTTTTTAATGGTTGACAAACAAAATAAAGAAATCATAAATATAAGAAATTCCATATAAATTATTATGATTTCTTCTATGTTCTAAATATAATGCTGGTTCTCTTATAAAGTAAAGTTTAATTCAGTTTTTTTTGTTAAATTTAATTTATTTTTAGTTATTCATCAGCTTTTTATGCTTTATCTACTGTTATGTAAATGAAGAATGAATTTTATTCTGGAGTAACATTTCTATCACGTTTATGAATAAGTCAAAGATCTTATAAAAGTTCATAATTCTAGCAGTTGCTCATCATATACAGCATCTGTACAGTACAGCATATGCTTGACTATAAAATTAAAAAATAAATGTGATTACAAATAATTGCAGTAAACTTGTAAAGAAGAAGAGCTCAATAGGTTTTATAATAAAGTATAATCAGAGTCCACCTTAATTATTACTATTAAAAAAGAAAACTTTATTTTTCTCAATAAATATTCGGCTCAAGATTTATAAGTGATTCATAAGAAATTCAAAAAAGAGTTCGCAAAATATACATATTTAATAAAATAATGAATCAAAACGCAAACTAATTAACTTTTTATGACTTTTACACTTCATTTTAAGTTAATTTCAAATTCATTCTCATTGAATTTAGAACCGGAAACAACAAAAAATTCTATTAATCGTGCATACCATCAATGATTTACTATTAACATTGTCTACCAAACTAGGGATCGGTCTGTTTTGTTATTACACTTTAATAAAACAGCCCAAACTGTTTTCCATAATAATAATAATATTTTATGTGTCCATTAATAAAGCTGTTTCAAGGATATAATTTATATAAAATGGCTTCAATCTAATACTTATCACTATTTTAACTTACATTTTAGTATAAGTAATTATAATTACAAATCTCTATTACTAAGATAGAGATCGTTTTCTTTTTCAAATGCTAAATTCTGTAATCATTTTTGCTAAAAATATTGATTTTTTTCTAATAAATTATTATAATTGATGAGCCCATAGGCTCAACACTCAAATTCCTATTTTGGCGCATATTGTTTTGGTGCGAATCTAAATCATTAAAATTTAGGTTTTAGGTAAAAACGTTTTTAACATATCTTTAGAGACTTGAGCGCTTCATTGGTTTGCATACGGATGTCAATTCTCCTACTTTGGGATATTTGTCCAGTTTCCTGCTGTTCAATGTTGAAGCTTTGAAATCTTCATTCGGAGATCAAGTTGGACAGTAATTCCTTTAGTCATATTAATATTTTTACCAAAATATCAAATAAGTTCTAAAGAGGTTTTATAAAAAATAATGAGACGCATGTTCTCTTTCAATATACTTTACTATTGTATTAGGAGATAATTCATTTAAATTTTAGTTTTTTGCTTGATATAGGGGAAAATTAATATTTCATTAGTATATCAACTCAAATATTGATGAAGACTTTTTTTTTATAATAAAAGGTTTTTCACTAAAAGAGTTTATTACTATATTTTATTTAATGAGATATCGGTCAATTATATAAAAGTAGAATTAAATCAATTTTCAATAATAATGAAAGCGATACTATTAAAATTATACCTGTAGTCAAGAATTTTAAAAGTTGAACTATAAAAATATATAATTGTTTCCTTCTGTGATTTTAACAGTTTTGGTTAAATGTTCGCATCACTCGTTTGAATCTTTATTGATTAATCTTTAGAAACATTATGAATCTTACACTCAAACTTATAATAACTAATATAGAGTTTGAGTGATTTATCATTGGATATGACAAATGAATTCGAGGTTTAAAATAAAAAATTTTGAGAATTTTTTTAATATAATTTTAAGTTAAAAGTAATAATAGTTCATCTTTCTATATATACAGGTATTTAAAAATGAACTCGGAATGAATTAATGCATTGATTAATCTGAAAATCACTTTAAAAGAATTTTACAAAATATTCAATTTTTCAATAATATTCAATCAGGTGATAAAATATAGATTCAGAATATGAGAACATAAATTTCTCACATATTGATAAAACAACTAATCGGTAAGTTCAACAAATATATAAATATTAAATAAATTTTATATTTTTCACTCACAAAAAAAACAAAAAATAAATTCAAAACATATTCTTATAAACTCTAAAAGAAACTTACAATACCTTTATTTTAATTTTTATAATTTCTATTAAATCATAATGAAATTCAATCTTGTTATTGGTTATTACACTTATCTTTAGATTTAACGTAAATTTATTATTAACTATTATAACTAAAGGGCGGATAAAAAGCACCTAAAATATTGAGAAACAGTGCATGAAAAGTATGAAAATTGTGAAAGCATGCGTTTTTAAACATGCATATAATTTTTCAATTTGATTAAATTTTAACACTAATTTAAATGCGATTTTTAAAGTAGTCAATTAATTTTTGTTAATAGATTTGAAACGAACACAACTTATAATTGATATTTTGTAAATGAGACTTCGCCAAACTCAGAGACTTGATGGGAGTCCGTTTTAGGAAAACCTTGAAATCCATTCATTTTCTGCGACTATTTTTAAGTAAAATAATTTTAGCCCCAATTTTAAAAAAGATAGTTTTTTAATATTTCCTTTAGTGTAACAAAAAGTTAAATTTGAGTTAATTTTTTTTATTTATTGAACTGCACTACGACACTATTGAATTCTGAATTAAGAATTAATTGTAGGAATGATTGGCATTAGTTTTAGAAACTATATCATATTCTATAGATTTAATTAACTGTTAAATTCTAAAAACTTAATTATTTTAATATTAACACATATAAAAAATGATCTTATATCATAAGAAATCAATTAGATTTTATTTGTCAATCATTTGCGTTACAATTTGTTTAATTTCATTTATACTTTTGAGAATAACATCAATCATATACTATACGTACAGTATGTAGACTTTCAGTAGATCATTAATTAAAAAAGTAATAATTCCTTAATTTTTATTTTATTTGATAGAATCTGTATTAAAATGAGAATTCATCCCAAATTTATTTCAAATTCTTGAAATTATTATTGAATTCTAGGATGGTTTCAATTTGATTTATTGAACGGACTTTCAATCAGTTTTTTCATAGTAGTGGTCATGAGAGTCGTGCGAAACATCGATACCCTGTTTTCTTCTCCATGTAATATGATTCAAACTATTTTGCTTTAAAATATCTCTTTCTCGGATTTCTATATTTCGAGTATAAAATATAAATACACAGTACAAACCAAACTAGACGGGTGAGTGAAACGAGTCCGTCGTACGTAACCTAATTGTGACGGACGGTAGGACTAGACATAGCTGCGAGCCCGAAGGGCCGAGCTTTTATTCATTGTAACCTAAGCAGTACATTAAACTGTTTTGAAAATGTATAAGCGTTCTGAGAAGTGTTCAATGAGAAGTATTTATGAATGCTTTTGAATTAATTTATTAAAAATTCATTTTTTTATATTGTTTAAAAAATTGAAATATACTCGAAATAAAGAAATGAGAGAATTTTTTTGTAGCAAAATAGTTTGAATCAGATTACACGAAGAAGAAAACAGGTTTTGATGCTTAATTTTTCGAGATTTAATTTTTCGATGTTTCGCAAGGGAGCCTTGGTCATTCTCCACTGCTACTAAAATTGTTTTGTTAGTTTAGGGGAAGGTTAGGTTAAGCTAAATTCACAGCAGTGTCCCATTAGGTTTGAAACAATTTAATGTGCGTCGCAAATCAAAAGACACAATATATATCGTTTTTCACATCTGATGTCATAAGAAATAAAGAGAAACTTTTCTCATAAAAATATATTCAATTTGAAAGAGTTATGGATGTGAAAGTGAACTCGAAACTATTAAATCTTATCTTTGATTTGATATTTTATTCTCATAATTGGTAATTTTAATTCTATTTCTTTGCTCTCTTCAAAAAGCAATTAATTTTATTTAAACTTTCTTTCAGTAGAAGCGGATATTAAACATTTTTCATCTAGTTGACAATTTGATTATAAGCTAAACTTAAAATTAAGTATAAATATATTCATTGAAATTGGCCAAAATTGTCCGAATTTCCTGATATTCTCACATTAATTCAATTTCAACGCTGGATAACACTTATTTACATCAACTATTAGGGAGTATTAAATATTTAAAAAAACTTGATTTATCATCACTTAAGGCATACTATGATTAAAAATTGAAAAATCAACAGTCGTGCATATTTTTGAATCAATATCTACTAATAATTTAAAAGCTTATTTACATAAATATTTTTCACTTTAATCATTTACATAATAGGCTGATTTGATATAGTAATTGATTAAGTTTTGTTGAGAAGATGTTTAATCGAATTTATTTAACATACGAACAACAAATATAAATTAATCTAAAGATTAGTTATCGCATACAGTGACGCATTCAATTACTTTAACTGAATCCGTTACTGATTAAAGTATCTCATTAGTGCACGCAATCTATGCTTCAGAGTTACCATTTTTGAACATAAGTTAGTCTTCATTTTAATGGGCTAAACATTTTTTGAAATGGAAAGCAGTGATATAGTGCTTAAATGACATTACATTTATGGGGAATTCTATAGCATCCAAATTGAAATAACAAGATAGGAGTCAGTTTTTAAACTATTTGCGATGTAGTGTACATATAGTACAATTATATATTAAAGAGAAGGGAGGATGCCTTGAAGCGATTTGAAATTTTAAAAAAATTTATAACAAGCGGCAGGAAATCATTTCTGCGGTTGATTGTCACTTAGCTCGAGGCTATTAAAAAGATAAGAGAGTTTGAAGTATAGCCACCGCAGTCTTGTTATTAATATCTACCTAAAGCATGCAATCTGTCGCCTAATACTTTAATTATAACAATTATTTTAAGTAGTTTTTAGCTTAAACAAGACAAATAAATAGGCAATCGTTAAGCAATCGTTAATTTTATTCATACGAAAAGCTCGAAACCACGAAAGAGTAGTTGAGTATATTTGAAAAGATTTTTCATATTAAAAGATATTGATTAAAATATGCTCATTAAAGCCACTTTATAAATAACCTTTAAAGTAATGCAAGATTAAGACGATTTCAAATGGAATCGCTAATTAATGACTGACTGAACATATTTTTCAGAGTTACTGATGAAACTGTTCGTCTTAACGAGAAGTGGGAAAAAGCAGCGGGGATTCCAAGATTAATGTCTTTGGATTCTGGCTACAAAACTAAGTGGTATGCAATCCAAAGCAATCGTATGCAGACATTGGTTCCCTAATCGAGAATAGGTGTGGCAAACCATTAATTTACTTTTCTCTCTTCTTTTTATATGCTCTTCTTTAAAGAAAATGAAAATTATTCTATTGCTTAAGAGATTTGTGGAGATGGCTCACACATACGCGTAGTCACATATGCACAGCACAGACTCACGCACGCATACATATGCACACACTTTTCAAGCGTAATGAATGAATGCCATTATCTTATCAATTAAATGGTTCGTTAACAGGTTTACAAATAATATTATTAAAGCAAAACTCGTAAGAGAGATAAGTTTATTCTTTAGAAGAAAACCAAGAACTAGAAACACATACAAATGTCTCTTTAGGGAAAAGCAGATTATGTTAATCAAACAATTCATTTTAGGTGCCTCTTTCCCAATGATTGATACCTAATGTATAAATATATTTACAATTCTTTCAGCACAGGCTCTGTCAAAGGGAGAGAACTTGTTGTCCTATTTT
>JAQGCH010003020.1:0-11387 GCA_034699485.1 Nanhermannia elegantula
CTTGTTTGACCAATCTTTCGAACAAGTCCTATTGTCAAGTCCAGTCGGGACCAGACCTAGGGGTCGTCCTCGGAAAAGATGGAAGGATCATGTGTCCCAAATCTGATCTGAGAGGCTTTCCCTGGACAACTGGGCCGATATTGTATCCGCGGCGGAAGATCGAGATCTTTGGCGTGGACTCCAGAGGGGTTTAACTCCGCGACCCTAACGGAAAAGCGGGCCCGAAAATGAAATGAAAACTTATGTTAAATATAATTCAAACAATTATTGCTTGTTATTTAGTATTAAAACACATTTCTAACAGAATTTCTAATGCTTTCATTTCCTGGAACCTTCAGATAAAATGAGTCGAGTTTTGTTTTAATTGTCAACCTTTAAAATCAATTAACAGATGGTTTATACTGTTTTAGCATAAAGTAAAAAAACATCTTTTGAGTTGAATAATGCATAAAACCCAATGAAATTCACAAAACCATTACACATATTGTGAATAACTAATGTTCTAACAGTTTATTTCAACAAAATGTTTAAATTAATCATTTGTTTAACTCTTATTATGGGTTCGATCAGTGATGACCCGATTCCTGAAAAGCCCATTAATCCCGGCGGACCCATTATAACGGTTCCTCCTATATCTAAATGCGGTGTATCGGATGACAGTTGTGGAGGATTCAGACCTCCAAACACAACAGTCCCGTGTTGTACAGGATTTGAATGTGGAAGAGATCCAACTTTACCGCCTGATATTGTGGACGCGCCCGGAAAATGTTGCGCTTCTAATGGAAATCCTTGCGGAGGGCGTCAGTATGCGAGCACCAGATGTTGCGATGGGCTAGAGTGCGGCCCACTTTCTGACTTAATGGTGGACAAACCCGGAACGTGCCTTCCAAAATGCGGCAAATTTGGAGATATTTGTGGAGGATTCACACTTCCAAACACAGCAGTCTCGTGTTGTGATGGATTGGAGTGCGGACCACTTTCTGACTTAGCGGCGGACAAACCCGGAACATGCCGTAAAAAATGTGGGAAAGTTGGAGATAGTTGTGGCGGATTCGTAGCTCCAGAAGCAAGAGTCCTGTGTTGTAATGGACTCGAATGTGCACGAGATCCCAGACTACCGTTTATTCCTGACTTACCCGGAATATGTTGCAGACCAGGGAATGTAGTTATTGTTAAAGGAGTCAGAACTTGTAAATGTATATCTCTCGGCAGAAGTATACCTGTCGACCCTATACCTGCAGATCCTTTACCTATAGAACCTTCTGAGGCTTAACCAGAAGTTGTAAAGGAAGTTACTGTTCACCTTAAAATACAGTTATGTTTTACATTCAATTTATTATAAGTCAGTTTTAATTAAATGTAATATTAATTGTATTCTTAATAATATGATGAATAAAGTTATAAAAACATGAATCCATAATCATTTTAAGAGCAATTATTATTTATTTAAGGTTTGTAGTGAGAAACTGTTGAAGGCTCAATCATCAAGGCTACCAAACAAGGCTACCAGTTAGCAGACCAAACATTCCAACAAAATTTATAGTTAGTCGTCTCATTCAAGTTGTGAAAAAAAGTTACAAATCTAAATTTCTTATATCATTTATTATATAATTTTACGAAAAACTAACACTTTCTTATTCAAAACTAATACTGTAGTGATTTCGAGAAATTTAGACCTGAATTATATAACTCATTCAAATAATAAAATCCTAATGTTTTGCATTAGTTTATATTCAATTATAATGTGTTTTATTAAATTTTCTATTTATAAGAATCTTTTAAACCAGTTATTGACAAACTTTTTTTTGCATTTGGGACTATTTCTCATAAAGTTTAATACGACTCTTGAGCGTTCGGTAATTTGTGAGCATTTCATTGCACACAGATTTAGTTAATAATTATAATAATCAAACGAATAATCTTTTCAAATATTTTAAACATTAATAGTAGCTTAACTCATACCTGGACAAGCTCCGGACCTTTGGGGGGGGGGGGGGCTTCGTTTCAGGATTTCTTGAAAAACCGAGCGGGAGGTCAAAACTCATCGGTTTTAATGGACAATTTTTCCACAAATTGCGTTTTCCGACAAAAAAAAATTTTTTTGTCGCCAAAATATTTTTTATTAATCACATCTTTTTTGATATGACTACTACAGACACGTCTGTATCAACTGATTCGACACCTATATTGATAACAATTATATTAATAGCAGTTATTATTATCGTATTTATTGCAATGCTATCAGTCTTTGTATTTCATAAAAGAAAAAGCATTTTGAGAAGTAATAAAGGTAAAAAAATTTTTGAGCCCACGATTCTTCGAGATGACAGTTCACTTTCTCTCATTTCAATGCAAACAATCAATTCTGAAACAGGACGTTCAGCATAAATAACTTTTCAGTCATAACTTTATTTGATTAATCAAATGATATCTTATACTTAAATACACAGAATATAGAGCTTAAAAAGTTTATTATTTAGATTTTTGTAAGTAAAAATAAAATAAATTTTATTATTTATTATTATAAAGTGAGTTAACTGTATTTAATTTGTTAGCAATAAATAAAATGGGTTACAAGCAGGGTTTGCCAAGGCGGGGGGGGGGCGAACCTTGGTTTTAAGTATTTTAATTTTATATTTCTGTAAAAAAGTTTTACAAAACTATTTTCTAATGAATTAAATAAATTGTTCCGTTGAATATGTTTTACAGATATAATTATGAATGAGTTTTAAAGTCTTTAAATCTGTCTTAATGTTAAACAAAGACTCAGCACAGGGCATAAGGATTAGGCTTATGTTCGCAACTCTTAAACCTTTAACATTGAATACAAAATTCTGAAACTTTTATTTGATTTTTAAAAAATTTAAATTATTTATGTTTTCGGAAACAATGCATTTGCTTTCATGTGATTTGTAAAACATTGTTATGTCTATAAACTGTCGTTTTTAGTATTTATTAAATTAATTTAACTTTTATCTGACATCAACTTTCACTTGAATTCAGTTTGAGAATTAAAATAAAAGGCAATAAAGTTGTTTTCAAAGTTTAACTTTTATTTTTAGACAAATTGTCAAAATATAGCAAGTTTTGGGTCACTTCTCAGGAAAAGGCCAGTGAAGCCCAGGACAGGACTTTCCACTAAATAAATGCTGACAAAGACTTTTCTGGCACTGTTTTCGGAGTGACCAACACTATGGCCTGTGCCACCGGTTTCATTGCCCCACTTCTTGTTGGACTATTACTTGACGCCGGAGTAAGTTTAAACTCAATTGTAATTATTGTATAAACAAATTATATATAATTATTAACTTTTAATACATTACGAATAGAGATCGACATCAATGGAATATTGTTTGTTATATATCTTCTGTTGTATATGCTTTCGGTGGTCTATTCTTCGAGATATTTGCATCAAAAGAACCACAATCATGGGATGTAGTCTCTGATAAAGCACTTATTCATGCCATTAATGAAAATAATTATTATAATAATAGTGAAGAGGAAAAGAAAGCATAACATCATAACACTGAAAAACATAACAATTTGTCTAATTTTTTATAAGTGAAATATTTTTATTATATGTAACCTGTAGTTTATCTCAATTTTTTCATAATTTATTTAATCTGTGAAATAATTTAAGCATAAAATCATCTTTTATATGATGAAAATTAGAGCAATAATTATTTGATGCAATTGTTTATTTATATTTTACTTCTTACTGTCGAGAATTCAATACAATTATATATTTTTCAATTATAGTTAACTAACTTTTATAAAAAAATACAATAAATTTTAAATCTCTCTATATTTCAAATTAAATTAATTAATCTCTAAATTATTAATTGTTATATAAAAATCCGGAATAAAGTTTTCTAAACATTAGCTGTTATTTCGCTTCATCAGAATATCTGATTTTCCAATTCAATTGATGTCTCTTAAGTCTAATCAGATTTCTCTGCAACATAGTTGTGGTCACTTTTCCGATCGATGGCACAAATATAGACGCCTTATCCCTAACATTGTTTTCAAAGTTTTTCCAACTCGAAAAGTTAACTGCTATTACATTATCCTTAAGTAAATTGGTGGGAACTCTATAACCCTGACTTGGTACACCAGTGATCACAACATCAGAAATAGGCAGCAATTCTTCCAATTTCTTATCGCTATCAATAACTCTATATTTTCTGAGCTGTAAATTGTGTCCGCGATCGAACTCAAGCACATCCCCGATATCTACCGAATAGACTTTGGCGCCGTCGTTGGCCAACAGAGCTGCCAGTGGACGACCCACTACTTCGCTTCTATTGATAATTGTTATTACTTTTCCGTGTAATTGATTTCCATACGAGACTTCTGAGTCATAGAGATTGCAATATTCGAGAATCTGATTACAAAAACATTATTTTAATTATTATTTGTATTTAAAACTTTTGAATTAGTTCTGAATAATGAGCGCATACTTTGATTACTGCTAATGGAGTGCAGGGAATAATTGATTTGAGCGCTTGAACACCATTCATATATCTTATGTTGTGATACATATTAAACCTATAGATATGACACAATCCCTCCACATCTTTGTATGGGTTCACGCAGTTTTGGATATACTGGTCATGACCGCCACCGAAAACAGGGTAATAAACAAGTATTCCGTGAATTTTATCGTCATTGTTGGCGGCAATTATAGTGTCCTCAAGTGTTTCCCGATTTATTTTTCTGAGTTCGAACCGGACTCCAGTTTCTTCGCAGCTCTTTGCAGTCCATTCGGCGTATTTTTCAGCCGCCGGATCATTGTTTGCTAAAAAGCTGACTAACTTTACTTCAATATTGTTCTCTTTGATTACTTTCGCGAGATCTTCACTAAAATTTTAAATACAGAATATGTGATAAACTGAAAACTATTTTTTATAAGTCTTAACAGCAGTTAAAGAACTTTATACTATAATAAACTTATTAAAGATCAATACAAAAAAAAGTTAAATAAAGTACACATATATATTGTTTTGTAAGTTTCAATTTCTTTGGTTTAGAAGTTTTTACTTAAATATTTTACAGGTTTTTAGTTTGAGATTTTTTAGAATCTATTCAACAGCACAATAAAAGTTAATCATAAAAAATTAGGTGATTTGTAATTTTTTCAATATATTTGTTTTACTATTTAATGAATTTTTATCAAAAATTGCAAACATATGGAAGGAATTGATACTCACATAAAGTGTTTTGCGACTTCAGATCCAAGAATCTGTCTTCCCCTCATTATTATATTAATATAATTAACAAATTTATTTTAAACGTTTGTCTTATTCATAGAGAAATTATGAAGATTATTAAAAATATCTCTCAAAGTCTTTATTTTAAAGTTTCTTAATCTCAATTTATGTTAAGTCACATGTTTTGTGCAAGTTTTCTGGTTTTTAGTTTAGTTTAGTGGGACATTCAAATGTTTATTCTATATATCAAAGAGATTTACTATTAAATTGTTTACACTTATAACCAATCATATAGTTTGTTGAGTTAGTTATTAAGAGATAAGTCAAGTAAAACTTGTTACAAACTTGTTTTTGCTTTAAATAGTAGCTTCTCAGAGGAAATCAATGTTATCGATAATCACGAGACATACAGTTGGCTTAACTTTGTTCTTCACTAATTATAAATAGAATTGCATTAATTGTCATTTATATGTAATTTTCGATAAAGCCTTTCAAAGTGAACAATAGTTAAGTTATTCTACTTTATTAGTGTACTTTTGATAGTAATAATGATTTTGATATTTAAAATTCAAATAACTCGAAAACTTTTCTTTTTTAACGCGCATAAAAAATTACATAAAATTAATGTTCAATTAATTTTATTTATAAAAGAAAAAGCTTAAGTCAATTGTGATCTTATGCATGCATTCCTGGACAGGATTTTACTACAAAGGTGTTCACTATATCGAGCTATTACTGTACTGTACATGTTAGCTATTCTGAAGCTATGCTCTGATTTAATTAAGTTTTTTATGTATATTCAAGAAATACTAGTTTTTTAATACATGTAATGCATTGGCTTAAAAATAACATTAAATCATAAGAACAGCCAAATTATAATAGTATTTAACTTATTATAAGTCTATCATTAAGATAATAAAACACTTATATATATTACAAAAATCAAATATGAATTAAGAATGAGTTTGAGGGCTAATTATGTAATAAAGTAATTATTTTTATTTTCGCAATCAATTCATATAAAAAGTTTTAAAACTTTTTCCTTTAGAACATAATTTTAAAAATGAGCGCAAAAGATAGCGCTTTAAATAATCAAAAACTATCATTAAGTAAACTTGAGATGCGTTACTAATAGTAACGCAACTCTTTCACTGTTTATTAAAGGGTATTAAATCCTTTAGCAGTATGTATTGCAACATTAAATTAATTTCAAACTTATATAATTACCTTTAATATAGTAAATTAAAATAATACTTTAATATTATTTTACAAAATGTTTTGAATGAGTATTTGCAAGAATTCTTCAATAATGTGCAACTTTCAGAGACAGATAGACAGACAGACAAGGAGTACTTCAGTATTACTTTACATGTTTTATTCAAATTACCGGTAATTTACTGAATTGCATGGCTGACAAAACCTAGAATTTTCGAGCTTAGGGATGGTATTATAAATCACAATTATTTGCCTTAACTTCTAACTTTCTATATTTTAGACCTGAGAACGAGATCTAGTCTCGTAAAAATAGAGACGAGACAAGTCCTAAAAATTTTATTAAAAGTGGATTTTTTGCTGCAAATAAATGAATTTTTACAAATGGAATTAAAATAATGCTTTCTAATTGAAATATTTTAACCCTTCGTTACAACGATGGATTAAATTACATATGTATGTCGATGGGGTGTGGGGTAAACTTTCACCCCACACATGTAACGAAGGGTTAACTTAAAACAGTTGCCCTAAGAGACAGTACGGAGTAGTTAAAAGATTAAGATAGGTCTCGATATAATCCGCGAGATGAGACGAGATGCAAAATTCAGATTAAATACGAGACTAGATTCTGCTGCATTACGCGAGACCGAGACGAGATCGGGATGTATAAAATCAAAATTTTGTATGTCAACTGTTTATTAAATGTACTTCCTGAAGATATTTAATTATATATGATACAGACAAAGGTACAGTACAAATAGAATAATCAGCAATTAACAATGATAGTAACTTAGTTTCATTTTTCTTAAACAATAATAGAATGTTTTTATCTTATTATTTATTTCTTATCAAAGGTTAAAAAAAGCTATTTCAAGAAATTACAATCAAATCTAATACAGTTTATATAAAATATAAATCAACGTGTATTTTATTTTCTATACAGTTTTCACTGCTTTCGGTTATTTAATTCAGCGCAGAATTTTTAAAAATGTTAGATTTAGCCCTACTGTAACACATTTAATAAAATTTTTTCATAAAAATTCATTAAAATAATGATGTTTTGCCTTTTGAAAGTGAAATCATCATAAATGTTTGCAAATCTGTTGAAAAACTGAAATCACTGATATAATTGATTTTACTGTAATATTATATAATAATATAATTCATTTAAAATAAATATGATTTTTCAAATTAATTATGAATATGAGAAAATCCATTAATTTTAAATAATAGAGTACTTATAGACTCACTTTTGCTTTAAAAAAATAAAAGTATAATTGACATTAGGTTTGAAATGAATAAAACTATAAAGTTCTCGTATTTTGAATTGAAGATATGTTCAAATTTTATTCTGTAATCTCCAGAACTCTCTTAATGCACTCCTATATGATAGTTGTAAAAAGTGACTTATTATAATACAAAATCAAATAAATGAAAGAAGTCTTACTTTGTGTTTCCTGGTAATTTCAGGCATATTATATCTTCTGTTCATGTCTTGCGTATCAATTTTATTCAATTGACATTCTTCATACTTCAAATAGACCAGACATGGATAACATTGCTTTAAGTTTCAGAAAAAAATTATTTTCTCTTTTGAATACCTGTTTAGCTAAACTCGAATCACAATAAGTGTTCCTGTAGTTCTTGAATTCAACTTCTCTCTTCATTTCTCTCAAGCATTGAGTCGCTGCTGATCTAACCTATAAATAATTATTACTATTTCTAAAATCTAAATAACATTCAAATTTTGAATCTAAAATTTTTCTTCAAATATTTTTTTATTTTATATCTGTTGTTAAAAATAAGACAAATATAAAATGAACTCGAAGTTTATACTTCTTCAGTATTAAGACCATGACATTTCTCCAACTCAGCAACCTTTGCATCTGTTAGTAGGTGATCACAATATTTCTTCTTTATCTCCTCTTCAGACATCTGACTGCAAACTAGAACATAGCATAATATAAATATAGAAATAATAGCTTTTATATTCATTTCAAAAGGCAAATAATTGAATTCTTTGCTGAAATATTTTCAAATAATCTTAATAAAAGTTTTTTATTTAATGTCAAGACTAAATTTAAGGTTCAATATATAGACGACTTTTTGGTAGTCTGATTAAATAATGATTGAAATGTTTTTCAAAGGAAAAGATAATTTTAGTGCATTTATTTACTTATTTAATGACTATTAATCAGAAAATTGATCTGTGCCAACCTGAGTAATAAGCAAACAGTATGTATAGTTTGTACAAAAAACATTTACACCATGCTGTTCCAGGTTTACTCTAATACCTTATAGATATCTTATATATAAATAGATATCTATATATATGTATGAAGTATTAGAGTAAACCTGGGACAACAATGTGTAAATGAATCAGTTTTTGGAAGAAGTTCACCTTAATATAAATTATTTTCTAACTTTTTCATAAACGCTATATCTGTTTATGATAGAAATTTTGGGAAACCCATAATGTAATTGTTCGAACTTTCACTGACAGATATAGCGTTTATAAAAAAAAAGTTAGAAAATAATTAAAATTAAGATGAACTTCTTCCAAAAACTGATTCAAATGTTTTTTGTACAAACTTTATTCAGAATAAGTAGCTGGTCTGTACTTATCAAAATGTCATTATAATTAACCTTCTTTTGAATTGTTATTGTGTTTAATGAATTAATTATGTTTGATGTTAAACAAACTGTTCAGATATTAATGTACTGTACAGATAGATTTAAACAGAAAGATAGACACTCTAAATAGATAAAAGCTTGTTAAGCTTTTTTCAATGTTTTATTGTGTGATAAGTAGTTTTTCCTTTACTATCAATTCCTTGAACTCTACATTAGACCCAACATTGAATTTTTACTCATTTTAATAGAGTTTGTTTAAATTATTTCTATTAATACACGTAAAATCATGATTTATAACTTATAAGGTGACTTCTAGTTTTGCAGCATTTTTTTCCACAGCCTTACTTTTCGCAGCATTTAATTATTTAATTGTACAGGTGTTCAATTAATTTTATTTTATTGTTTCATTTATTTTATTTACATTTTATTTTCAAAATGTGTCCCTTTGTCCTTCTGATAACTTTTTTCTAAAATTTTTTTAAAAGTGTTTAGGTAATCTTTTTGATTTTGAATAAAATTTTAATTTTTCAAATGAGTGTAATAACATTTATGCTTTAATACATCAAACAATAACATTAAAATCTTATAAAAAAAGTGATATATTAAAAAGATTTTGCTGAAATATTTTTGAGCTATATTAAGCCTATTATTGAACAAAAGACAGGAAGTTATTATACTTTTCAATAATTAAAATTCTAAAAATCAAATTAAAATAGTGATAAATTTAATCTAGGGGTGAGAGTGGCCCTACTCGCTATGGCTTCGCTCCCGGATTGAAGGGTTTGAGTTTGAACCCCAAGCGGGTGCCATTTCTTCTACTATATGTTGGCCACATATTCAGTGTTTTTTTAACAACCCGTTGGCCCTTAGCGTTCGCCTACGCCAGTTCCACCTGTAAACATCTCACTGGTTTTCAACATGGGCTTCAGTGAGATCTTCCTCTCATTAGGGGAGTTGGTTCATGAAAACGTTTCATAAATTTAATTGTATTGCGTTTATAAAATGTAAAATAATGCGAAAAGAAATGCTGCGAAAGTAGAGTAAACCTATAGAGTATATAACTTGCGCAACTTGTGGATATTGCGCATATTTTACATATTATATATTTAAATTAATTTTATCATTCTTTTGAATCCAAATTTAATTAAATTTAATATAATATAAATATATTAGAATTTGGTAACAAAATGCTTAGTAATTGTAATTTTTTAAAAGATTATTATTTGCATTATTTGTATTAATTCATAGTTTTAAGCAAACATCAGGCTTACCGAAAACCAAATGTGTAGTTAGGGATACCACACATTCATTTATTCAAAGCCAGAGGAAAATTTTGAGGAGGACCAAAGTAACTTTTTTCAATTTTCACCTTAAAAATTAAAGGGGGCCAAGGAATTCATTTTATTTTTCAATTTTTATAGAGGCCAATTCAATAATCTAATTTTATAATTTTACTTTAGTTATACTAAAGTACAATGTATACGAAACTTACTTTTTATGAACATAATTTTGAATAAACATAAACATAATAATAAGCATTATGACTACATTTTTGAATGTTACTCCAATTTCCATCAAAATTTAATATTCATTTTTATAGTTATTCACAAACTGGAGATCTAAAACCTTCTTAAAGTTTGAGACTCCAACGTAAAGCTCTGGAGGTGTGGCTTCCCTGCTAAACTACTTGGTATTTGGCATATTTTGTACCCTGTTATGAATGAGTCTCTGGTTTGTTCTTTCAAACACTCAGTCTCTGATTCAGCGATGTTTAATTATGTAATATTATCAAAAATTTAATTTTGCTCCAATTGCAATACAGTACTAGAATTGTGTAAATGTAAAATACATTTAAGTAGTTCTTAAAAACCAAACAATCCTTTCTATGCATAAAAAATAACGCAACCCTTAATAGTTAGTTCAATTTTTTTCTTAAAAAATTCAATTTAGTTACATAACTCTTAACATATAATTATAAATTCTTAGAATAACAATAATAAAGATTATAAAGTTTATAAACTACTAAAAGTTTCTATAATATTATTTATCTTGTATTATATAATGCGTGTCTACTGTCAAATCTCAAGAACTCTTCTTTTTTATGTTTAATTATAGAACATTGTATAGAACTTCTACACAATATTATACACTATGAACCAACTCTAATATACTTATACATGAGCTTATACAGATATAATATAATGCTGTATATTTCATTTATCACATATAATAAATGATAAATAGACAGATAAAGGTACACTTAAATACAAAAATAAAGTCGAAGCTAGACTTAACTGTAAGGCTCTTTACTTTCGCTGACTGTACAAAAAA
>JAQGCH010003021.1:0-11385 GCA_034699485.1 Nanhermannia elegantula
GTTTTATCAAAATTTTCTAAGTCTTATCAAACTTAATAATAAGTTCAATTGCAAGCTATATTTCCCGTAAGTGTACATTTTGATATATTAAATATAAAATTAAATTTAATTATTTATTTATTATTATTTAGTAATAAAAAGGGAACATAATTAAAGATTTTTATAAATTTGTCTGGGCTGTGGCGGGTGTACCCCCTGTTGAATCAATATTAATGCTTTCCTTTTTTTATACCATTCTTTGTCAGTTAAAAATTTCATATCTAGGTAATAGTTTTTCTCGTCTTGTGTAACATCTTTTGCTTTGTCTGCGTGATATCCCATTTCTGCGATGTAGTCTGTATTTTTATGTTTTGTGTTGGGAATAACAGTTACTGATGAAAACCCATTTATTATCACATTCTCATTCTGTAAAATACGATTAGATTTAAATATGTTTCTATTCATAATACTCATAGTGTAGTATTGATGGGCTCTCTGATGATTAACGCTTCCAAAAATATTACCATCATTTTGTATATTTTCAGCAATTATTTCTTTGAAATCTTTCACTATTGATTTATTCTGATTATGGCCAAAATCTGGGTAAAAGTCAATGTGACCCATAGGTAATAATGTGCCATAAAACGGTGCCCCTCTCCATAGAGGACAACCGTCTGTATGTATGACATCTACAAACTTTGCGTCTGTTTTCTTTAACCGTAAACTTTCGTTTTCCGTATGAAAGCGAGGTCCTGCCGGATCGAGACCGGTTATCCGATTAAAAGCTTCACTTAATCTTCCTGCAGTGCCCATTAAATGTGCACCTAAACTATGTCCAACGCCCCATATTTCTATGTTTTCATAATTATTTCTTAAGACTTTTGTAATATCGCTCAACCATTCACCGACCACTGCTATATTTATAAGAGCTTGTTTATAGCCAAAAAATTTTTCACATCCTTTACTCCAATCCAATACTGCTACTGTTGACTTAATTCCATCATTTTCTAATAGTAATTTATTTTTCATTTTTTTTATCCATTTTGCCTTTGAATTACTTAAAAATCCATGGGTTATAAAGATTATTCTTTTAGATGGTAAAAGTTTTGCTGTTATTAGTTTGGATATATAATCTCCATCCTCTTTAAAAGTTATAGGTAAAGGCTTGTCATATCCTGTCACCTCAAGTCTGAACACATCAAGATGTGGATTAATTTTATTTATCTCTTTAGGGCTTTTTGGTATATAACCCCATAATCCAAAGAGGTCTGATTCATTGTAATAATCCTCCCCACCTTCTGCCATAATATTCTTAAGTTTTCTGATATTAATTTTTGCCTCTTCGTCGTGATTGAAAAATAGGTATTTATTCCAACTTCGTGTTTCAACTGTCACTGTCTGAATATGTTCTGAAGTTCCTTTATTAAATACCTGTTTTGTTACCTGAATTAGTAAAAATTACAGCAAAAACATATAAAAATCACACATTTCATAATACTAAATTCAGCGAATAACTAAATCACAAATTATAAATTATATATTTCTTGTTATAATTATCGTGTTGTTGTTGAGTTTCAGTCTCATAAGTTTACAATTACTGTTGCCTGGTTTAGTCAACTAATATTTCTTAGTTTTTAAAATTTATTTTAAAATCAGAATGGAACTAAACAGTGTATTTTCAAAGATTTAACTGAATCAGGGACTCACGGCCAATCCAGGAGATCTGGCAACCGTAGCTACAATAATGCTTGTGCTAGTATACTTTTTTAATGGGAGAACAGCGTAATGTAGTTTTTGATTTGTTGACAAAGTTTGTAATGCCAAACATTTATAAATTAATGTTACTTTTGTATGTAAACAACAAACAAATGCACTAGGAAGACAAATTTTAGCCTTTAATGTATATTGAAAACGGTTCTAATAAAAATATAAATATTTAACATATTTTACACTTCGGTCTTATAAAGATGGAAATTGTACTAAAATTTTCAGTTAATTTGAATTAGATATTCTTGAAAAATAAATATTTATCTTTAAGTTATTAATTTAACATTTGTGACTTATTTATTAACTGAGTAACTTGTATACTAATACTCGTATAAAATACAGAGTGATTTTTTTTATGAGTTCGCACCTAAAATTGTTAATAACTTTTTAATTCTAAAGGATACAAACATGAAATTTAGCAATATTATGCTATATTTATGGACAAATACATAAATATATAATTATTTAATTGCACTCCCCCTTTCAAAAGATACGCCCTTTTATTTAAATTTTAATTATCCAACTTTATTTTGTTCATTATTACAAAATGAGCGCGAGACCATAAAAATCAGATGATAAATCAAATCGATAGTACTCATCAAAAGAAATCGAATAATAAAAAAACTTTTGGGTTAGACCCATCCGTTCACGAGATACGCCCCTTTTTGTAAATTTCACGTAATTGCCGTTTCCAAGTGGGCGGAGTATATTAATAATCATATGATGGCTCATTTCGATAGCACTCGACGAGAAGATTCTAAATATGTCCAAATTCTTGGTGTAAGCCTCCCGGTTTAAAAATTATATCAATTTTTTGCTAAAGCCGACACACTATAGCATTAATATTAAAAATAAAGACAAACAAAATTTGAAATAATTTTTGAACCGGGAGGCCTACATCAAAAATTTTCATACCGTTAGAATCGTCTCGTCGAGTGCTATCGAAATCAGCTATCATATGATTTTTAATATACTCCACCCACTTGGAAACGGAGTATATGCTAGTAATTACGTGAAATTTACAAAAAGGGGCGTATCTCGTGAACGGGTGGGTCTAACTCAAAAATATCTTAAGTTTTTATTTGTCAATAAATAACTTAAAGTTTTGTTAAATTTAATGTTTGTAAGTCTTGGAATTAAAAAGTTATTAACAATTTTCAGTGCAAACTCTTAAAAAAAATCACTCTTGTATATTTTATAAACTATTCAGTACTGCCCAAATTAATTGAAATTAATGCAAAATTTATACTATTTTTAGCATTGATTCCAAGTCAAGGAGATGTGAATGATCTAGAAAAACATTACAAATCGCTTGACCTACAATTGTACCATTTCTTGTGTGCCTATCAGACTCGAAACCTAAAATAAGTTTTATAATCATAAATTTGATATATGGCTATTTAGAAGGTATGAATGTCAATTATGCTCAAATCCAGATGTAATGCATTTACCATATTAAAGTAAAATTATGATATAATTTTGTTATCGCAAAATATGCCCCAACATCTCCCAAATCACACTTTGAAAGGGGATCTTATTTTTAAACTCTAACTAAATATTCAATTCATACAAATATACAATCAAATAATTTTATTCGTAAAACAATTGTGTGAATTCCAGTGTATAGAAAACTTTTGTATCAAAAAGAGCATTTACAGTCAAATAAAACCTTTAAAATAATTATATGACTGTATTTATTCCTTTAAATAAAGATAACCCATATATTAGGATTCAAACTATAGTCAAAAATTACAAATTTTTGTTTATATATTTGTATGAATTGTTAGTTATAGTTAGTGTTGATTTCCTTTATTGATAGGTAGGAAAAAAACACTAGTTATAGTTTAAATATAAAATAAAACAAAACTCTCTTTTAAGGGGGAATTGGGATGCGTTTCGACAGAATTTTATAACAAAATTTTATTGTAATTTTAAACTTACTTTAATATCGTATAAATTATATCTGGATCTTAGCTAAAGGTCGGCACGGGGCCCAGCCCGCGGGAGGGTTGGGCCAAGATTTCACAAGTAAAGTGGATTGCGGGCGGGCTGCTCCCAAATCATGAAGTTTGCGGTCCGGGAAGGTCCAAATAAACAGAGCTGCGGGCTGGCGGGCATAGTCCGCTGGCCCGCTTGTAACATACGCACTAAAATTAAATATACAAATGATTTCATGGCATTGACTCACAAGTCATTTGAGACATTAATTTGTCTATATTAAAGTTTTGGGTTACTATGAATTGCATTATATTTTAACATTTTGTTTGAATAAGCAATAATAAGAAATACATGTGCTTGTCTTTGGATAACATTATTTGTAGTGAATATTAGTCTAATTTTTAAGCAAAATTTATTTTTATTTTTAACTCGCATTTTGGAACAATCGAGTGTATAGTTTTGTCATTGTGTCTGTCTGTCTGTAGACACTTTTCAATAATATAGAAAGTCAAAAATATACAACAATATGAAAAATCAAGTGGTATACATGTGTGGAAATGTATGTGAGACACGTGTAAGGGACACGTATGAGGGACACGTGTATTGTATTTAAAGAATTTATTTTCAAAATTCTAGATTTAATTTCCAGAAAAGTAAATTTGGTTCATTTTATGTTTAGGTTCCGTACAGGACAGATCAATTCTGTTTAGCTTCCGTAGAATACAGATAAATATTAAAGGTAAATAAAAAATTAGATTTTAACAACACGTGTTTTTCAATTTCGGTAACGGTATTAGGTACAGATATCAGGACAAATATAGGTAAAGTCTTTATTTTAAACACAATTCGAGTTATATAATTCTGACTCACCCTTACTTATATATATTTTGAGGTTTTTAATTGTGAATATCTTTTAAATAAGCGAAAAAGTTCGTTAAAGACAATAAATGTAAATATGGCACGGTTAGGTTAGGTTGACACTAGTTGTGAATTCAGAGCTATTGTCTTATAATAATCAATAATTTTATTGTATTTTATAATTATTTCAGCTTTTTTTAGTATTTTAAATTCCCTTAATATTTTGAATAAATAAAAAATAACGCAAATGTAAGTTTAACAAAAATATTGTTTTAGTTGCTTGATATACTCCAGTTATAAAGCGATCCTGCGGCGGCCCGCGGGTTTCCGCTGGCCGGGTCGGTTAAAATGCTTGCGGGCCGCGGGCGGGTTGGGCCTGAATTATTTTTCATTTGCCGACCTATAATCTGAGTATCAGTTGGTATCCAGCCCTTCTTAGCAACCATATATTTTTTTTAATAATGCAATAGATCGGCTTTGGAGGTTAAAAACACCTCAACTTTGATCAATTTGAATGGATTTTTTTGAGTGAAGCATCCAATGAAAGTAATTTTTTAGTCTGAAAGTTTTTAGGCATGACACAGTAAATAGGTTCAAAATTAATTGATGCGGATTTTTAAATTCTGATCAAGATGTTTAAATGTAGTAGTAAAACTATTATATATGTTTTCTTTGCTAGAATTTCTCCGTTATAATGTTTTAGCCAATAAAACCTAAAAATTAAGAAAAGTTCGTTTAAGCAATGCTTTCTAAGTGCGATATTACGCAAATTACACCTGACACACATGCATATGACCATTAAAATTGTATAAATATTGTAAGTTTTATATTACAAAATAGTGTTTCTGTTTATCACATTTCGATAGATATTAATAAATAATTTAAAAACACTTTATCACTTATTCCTATAGAAAAGCCATAAAGCATTGTGGCTTTTGATTTGTTTAGAAATGCATTGCATTTAAACCCAGCTTTATTATTTTTCTAGCTGAAACAGCATGTAATAGTATATGTCAAAAGAATTTTAATGTTATATCTTGTGGGTGGCAAAGTTGACAAAAAATAGGACGTGATATGAAAAATGAAAAGTGGGACTAGTATATAGAATTTTTAAAATTACAATATTCATTATTTGTCAAAATATTTGATCAGAATTTAACATTTATCATCAATTATATCTAATAAATCTATTACCTGTGATCATTGACAAACCGTTCATCACAGGAAGAAACATTTATGCTCAAAAATTTCTTCAATCAAATGGTCCATTTAAAAATTTTTCATCAAAATTCATCAAAGTTAAGGCATAGTAAACATTCAAAAACCGGTCCTGTTAATAATGTCAAATAATATACCTCTCATTGTTGAGTAACAAATTAACATATCAGTATATGTTGCCACTCGATGAGCATCTAGATCACTTTCAGTAACCGATTGCTCATCATTAGAAACTGATACTTCAGTTTCTAATATTATTTTCATTGCTATTGAATTGATTTTGTTTTTGCTCAATATTATACTTCTCATAATTTTTCCTGACAATATCGATAGAAGGATCTTGTTTATCTAAATTCAAAAAATGCATTTCAGTTAATTAATATTTATTTTAAATTTTTGTTGCAGAACAAATGTTAATTATGAATTAATTATCAGCAGATTAATAGTTTTCTTTAATACTTTTTTAAATAAAAAATAATCTGATCTTCCGAAAACCCTATTGTTGAAACCCCACTCAAAATATATATATATTCTAAATATGGTATTCAAACTATATAAAGAAAATTATAGGTCGAAATAGATGTTATTTGAGGTATTTTATATGTTTCCATATGTTCCGTTTTTTGCTTCTGAGTCTTTATGAATACGGTGGCTAAATTTTTCTTCGATTGAGACTAAATGTCATAATCAAATTTTACACCAAACACTACTTTTTGGGTATGGTGAATAAATTCTGGAGTTTGCTTCAAAATTCTGGGGAAATTTTATTTCCATATTTAATCTATTTAACTAAAGCCATGCCCATCAAGCTCTAAAACCATACACACCCAAACCCAAGCTTGTTGGGTTTGTGTTTTAACTTTCCATCACTAATCTCGAGTGTAAAATAGATACATCGGTACAATAAATTTTATTCAGAAATGCAAATTCTCATTGAGATAGATATAAATGTGAATAAAATATTTAATCAATTAATTAATTCTTTCAATATTCAATAATCAAGGGGTTGTAAAATAAGGCTTACTAAAAGCAACAAGGTAAACACAAAGTCAGCGTTATGGAACAATATTTCTCCAATGGTGCTTTATTTCTATGCTTAAAGCATACTTTTTTAACAAACACATTGTTAAAAATTAAATGTGCGTTCAAAAATTAAGCTTTCATGCATTGAAACTAAAGGTTAAGCACCATTGGAGGGGTATAATTACATAACGCTGACTCTGTGTTTACCAATATATTAGAAATATTTGCATAGGACATTTAAAAACCAATAGTCATAATTAAATTTGATAATATTTTAAAGAATATGATTAAAATAGAGCATAAAATGATTTATTTACCTCCACGACATGACACAAACAATATAAACTTTGGTTTTCCAATCAAAGCTTCACAGTTCTGGTTATTAAACATTTCTAATAAATCTTCTATTTTAATATTTTGATCAGAAGCTTGAATAACACCATTCTCACCATGAGATGAAAAAATGACTATAAGCGAACTAAAGTCACCTACTTTTATTTTTTCTTTAATACTTAATAAGTCTCTTCGTAGTTCAGCTTCTCTAATAAAACCAGGAATCCCATAAATTTCGAAATTGAAAGCGCTGAACAGATCATGAAAATTCATGTAATCAGCCATAGATCCTAACCTTTCAAATTCTTCATAAAAATGAGATATATTGACTAATATGCAAATGCCTTTTTGTTTTGAAGGCATGGGATAAACTAAATCATCTCTAAGTTTTCTATTTATAAACAGTTCTTCTTCATTTTCTATACTGTAAAAGACTTGTTTAAATTTTTTAAAATATTTATTCTTTTCATAGGAAAGTTTAGCTTTGGTATCAATTAATTCATAATTTTATTTATTTATTTCTTCTTCGCTTTTATGTTTCGCTTCTTTCAAACATATTATGATAGAATCTAATTTTTTTCTGATGAATTAATAATTTTATTATGTTCATTCATTTCATATTGATTCTTATTCAAAGACTTCAAATTGGAATAGAATGGCTTGAGGATTCGACTTTTCAGTTTTCTTTGAAAAGGTTTTACTACATTATCTTCATTATTACTGAAACATAATTCGAGTATTTTATTTGCTTCTTGAAGTTTTATTTGATGTTGTTCCTCTAATTTTTCTGGTTTCTCTGGATTGATTTCAACGATTGATTTCATAAAATTTTGATATTTCTCAATTATTTCATCGCTTATAGCACAGGGAATTATATTATTTTTTATAGATTTGTATAATTTATCTGAATTTACCCTGTATTCTTTTCCTATCAAATATTTCAAATGAGCACAAGTATCTTTTATTAACGTTAAAATTTCTTCACCGCTTAGATAATATTTTTCTGAGTTATTGAACGTTAAAGTATTTTCATTACAAATTGTTTTTGTAAACTTTGACACACTCTCCAAGAATTTTTCAAAATTCTCATTTTGTTCATCCTTATAATGTTCAAATTCATGACCGCAGTGAGGCATTGAATATATTTCAATTTCCTTAAAAAATTTACTGATCGTTGAAATAATTAATTTACTTTTTACTTTTTCTGCATTTTCTTTTTTAATATTCCATAAATCAAATGTTTTGCCTTCATTCGCCTCTTTAAATTCATTTAATAATGGAGTTTTATTTATATTTAATTTTGTATCCCTCTCAAGAAATATTAACTTTTTGGACAAGAAATTTAAATCAAGATCATTTTTGAATTTTCTTCTCAATAAAATTAAAGCAAACTTGCACATCATTCTTAATATTGAATAATCATCTAATTCCTTGAAATCTATTGATTTGAAGTTATAAATATAAATTGATGAGATAACTATACTAATTGTAGATATTAAAGCACTTTTAAATAAAGGATAATTTTCATTAAAGCAAGCTTGAGCATCTAGTAGTACTATCGCTACATCATTTAATCCATTTAAATAAATTGGCTCATCCCACATATCTATCAAATTCGTGTGTTTGTCTCCTGATATAAATTTATTTTCTACCATATCTGAAATGATTATTTCTTTAAACTTATCTCCGATAATCTTCTTCTTAAAATCTGGTTCTTTCCAAAAAGCTAGAAGATAGTTCATCATAAATGACTTTCCAGTATTCTCTTTGCCATTAATTGAATAAATAACTACTTTTTTATCTTTTAGTTTAGTAAAGAATTCAATAGCTTCTGGAGTGATCGAAAATGTTTTTGAATCTCCTTTTATTAGAGGAATAGTTTTCATTCTTTATATATATGAAAATTTGAATATCTAAACAAAGAAATTAAACCATTAAAAGATTGAGTTAAATTTCGCAAAAACATAAGAATAGCAGACACATGCATTCGACTTGAACACAGAGGTCTATTCCGGTACTATCCCGGCCATTCTGGTACTGTTGGCAACCCTAGGTTAATATAGTGTTGGGGTGTTTTGGACTTAAGACTTGAGCATGTCTAAATTCTAAGTCTATGAGTTTTCTAAAAGTCAAACCTATTTTAGACTTAAGACTTCAAAAATAATCTAAATGTATTCAATATTTAATTAGTTAAAAACTTTTAAGTCTTTAAACAAATATTACATTTATTTTTAAATTAAAGATAATAACAAATAGGTTGCAATTTGCAATTCTCTTCTATCTCAAAAAATTCACAAATATATGTTGTCTAAAATTAATGTAATATTAGCAGCAAATCGGATCATAGAGGTCAGATATTGACCTTGAATTTTTTTATTATAAAATGTATATTAAATAAATTACTCAAGAATATTAAGTATAATTGAATTGAATTGTAGAAGAAGTTTGATTTAGAGCTCCGCGATAGTCAAAATGAAACAATCGATAGCAGCACGTGCAATTTTCAAAACTATCACGATACTATCGATAGTTATGGGGGTCAAAAACTCATCGATTTTCTGAGATAATTTTTTGAAAAATGCGTTTTCCCGCCAAAAAAATTCGCCCCAAAATTATTTAAGCCAATTTTTTTGACCAATTAAAGCATAAATTTAATTAAATTAATTGATGCGCTGCAAAAACGGCACAAAGCGTTTTTCATTATTGGATCTTTCCATATAGAACTTATGTATTAACATAATATTATTATATTATTGAAAGCAAGTAAAAAGGGGAACCAAGGTACGATTTTTGAGACTTTACAGAGAATATCCAATTTAGGAATATATGCAGTAGTTACCCTAAATGACATACCGTAATATAACATTATTTCAATAGGATTCCCATAATATCAAAACTTTAATATTATTTCTATAATATTCCCATTATACTGTATAAGTACTGTACTATAGTATTATTTCAATTTATCAGTTTCACATTATTATTCAAAATGAAATGAATTTATTTTTATAAACCATGTTCGTTAATAACTCTTAATTTGTTTATTTTTATTCTTAATAGTCATTTAAAATCTTTATAAAACAATTGCGATTAGGGTGACCCAGTCTAATGGATTCCAAATCTGGACAGCTTGAAAAATCAAAGGGGGAACCAAAGGATAATTTTTCAAAAAAACCCAAAATCTGGACAGTCCAGATGAAACCTGGACGGTTGGTCACCCTAATTACGATACTATCATGTTATAAATTCATTCGAAAGTTTAGTATCGATAGTTCGATATTATCACGGAGCTCTAGTTGATTTAGTTTAATTTATTTTCTAAGTTTCTCAAAATGCTATATCTGTTTATGAGATAAAAGTTGTGAAACACTCAGTCTAATAGTTCGAACTTACCCATAATTTTTTATTTTAAATCTTTTATAAAATAATGTAAATATTACAAATAAACTAATAATTAATAATTGGGTTTGCCCTGAAACTAATATTTATTGATTACTTTCGTTTAAAATATTTTTGTTTTGTTTAACTTATTATAAATAAACTCGTGTGTCATTCAGCGCCGTAACAAGGATTTTCAGCTTGGGGGGCTAAACATAGGAAAATCCCAAAATATGGCAATTTTTAAAAATTGCTACTGGCCTACACTTAGTTATTTAAAAATCCTTGGGGAAGGGGGCTATTAGTACTCTTAACAGGGCTGCAGATTAGCTGGAGATAGTTCAGTGTTTGACAATTAATCTGATTCACACTATCCTAATCTGGCATAAACCGCCTTAATACTTATGAGTCGGAAAGGCGGGATATAAATGAATAATCTATAAAGCCCATTACCCACCCCAAGTTACGGCTGTGGTATCATTTCATTAAAGTTAGTTACTTATCTCCAGGACTGCCACCTCTCCTG
The DNA here is from genome assembly GCA_034699485.1 of Nanhermannia elegantula. Taxonomy (NCBI): domain Eukaryota; kingdom Metazoa; phylum Arthropoda; class Arachnida; order Sarcoptiformes; family Nanhermanniidae; genus Nanhermannia; species Nanhermannia elegantula. The sequence goes on from JAQGCH010003021.1 coordinate 11,021, forward strand.
TTTTCGAGAATTATCTCCGGCTTTGCAGAGCTGTCAAAACCGGAAATTTTCTATAGTGCTTTTTTACTTTTATTAGAAATATTGAATAAAATATTATAATAACTTTAATATAAGATCAATTTTACGAATGAAAACAACTGTAAAATGAGAGAAAATATATTCATAAATGAAATACCTGTATATATTAATTGAGAATCACAAATCATTTCAATTACGGGTACCAGGTTTGGCCAGTTAAAAAACGGAGATAATTCTGCCTCAAAGGGGGGACCAAGGTATATTTTTTCAAATTTTTAATAATTTTTATAAAACCAAAGGGGGGACTAAGCAATGTATTTTTCAAAAATTGTTAGAAAAACGGAGGT
>JAQGCH010003022.1:0-11380 GCA_034699485.1 Nanhermannia elegantula
TTAGTGCAATGAATGTCTGCACTGAAGCCAAACACAATGCAATACAGACATGAACTCTATTATTGAAATTGATTTACAAATGCAATAAATTAAATATTTTAATATTTTAGACTTATTTTAATTATTAATAACAGAATCAGTGCTCGAATTAAAATAATTGACAGAAAAATAATTTGATTTAATTGTTTGGTTGATTACAAACTTAAATTCATTTAAAGAAATACTCTTTAAAAGTATTGATATTTAGTACTAATAATTACTAATAATTAATAAATAAATTGTTATAAATATTAATAATAAGATCAGAATAATAGTGAAGTAATGGCAGACCCGTTATCACTATTACGACAGTTCAATGTCAGCAAAAAAGAAATCGTAGAGAAGAATAACTTAATATGTTTTGGAGAGTATTGTTGGCCAAAGACCGTCAAAACCAATTATCTTATCTATAGGTAAGTCTTATAATTGTTGTCTTGTTCATTCATTCCAATGATTCCAATGATTCCACTCAACCAGCTCTTCACGCGACGGACCCAACAAAGGCTATTATACTTTGGAATGTCTCTTATTCTTCCTGAAGAACATATCACTCCAACATCCGGCGTATGTAAAACAGGCCGCGTCTGAAGATATTCCCGGTTTGTCTGCTTTTATCGCTTTCAATGATTTAAAAACTATTAAATAACTCATTTGTTTAGTGGTTCAAAGACCTGATCGTAAAGACCTTTTGGCATATCTTTGTGGAGAGACCGCAACCGCTGCCTCTATTGACAAGAGCGCGCCCATAGAGTTACCCATTTCTGCCTCCTTTTTGGTTTGTATTGCATTTCAATCGTTATATTTAATAGAATTGAGTTTAAAAATGATTTCAATGAATCAAATTTTCAATTAAGTTGTATTATAATTATTAATAAATGCTTATTATATCAAAATTAGCAAAAATCCGAAAGCAGCACAAGTGGTTCGTCTTCATCGACAATCTTAGGCCATGGCCTGTCATCTAATGATACCGATGGCGCCACACCTAATAAGTTGGCGCGAATGGACGAAATGGAAAAAGTACGGAAGCAGTTCGCGGCCCGTTTGGATGCGCCCAAAATTAAAAAACCATTACCGCCATTGTCTGCTATTCCATCGAGTGATTCAGCGAACTCTACTTCTCTAAGAGACGCCATGAGTAACGATCAAATCGCAGCTTTAAAGGTATGGTTAATTAGTTTTCAATTTGGTAAACACTGTATACGAGTAATGAAGACATTAACCTTATAATCAGGCAAAACGTTTGGCCAAAAAGAGGAGTACAATCATTGACGCCGACACTGATTTAGAAGGAATTCAAAATTCTATGAGGTTTGATTGTTTTTTATAAGTTTTCGGAAACTTATCTAAACTTTAATTTAATTTTAATGAAGCGGTACAATGAGTGCTCCGAATGTACATTCCGTTCTACTTCAATATGACTCGAACTTCACCCGTGAAATTCAAAATAAAGAGAGGATTTGGAGGAATAGAGCAAATATTTTGCAATCAAGTGGAAAAGTAAGAGCTCAACCCTTTTGATGAATTGGTTGACAAATAACTTATTTTAATAATTTTATAATTTAAAACAGAATTTTCAAAAGTCAATATTTCCAATGTTACAATCATTGAAGTCTAGAGAGGAGGGCAGTCATCGTAAACCCAATCCTCAGCCAAACACTGCTCCCGGTATTATAGATGTTAAGCAAACTTCTGTTGATCGAGTTTTTAATTTAAGTTAATGTTAATTATAGCAGTAGTGAGCACTCAAATGGCTCAACAACGACCTCAAGTGACGCCTTCAACGACATCACAACAGCAACAATTGCAATCTCAACAACAGTACAACCGTTACGATCAGGAAAGGTTTTCTAAGAACGATACGATTGGCTTTAGAATAGACACCACCGGAACATATCACGGCCTCACTCTCAAGAGCGTCACTGAAGGCTCGGCCACTCCTAAGACTGCAACTGCAGGCGCGCAACAAAACTACCCTCAATCACAACAGTCTCAACAGCATTCTGTTAATAGTAAACCTCAAAAACGGGTGTCACGAACGCCTATTATTATAATCCCGGCGACGACTACGTCACTGATATCTATGTATAACGCGAAAGCAATACTTCAAGACCTTAAATATGTTGACTTAAAAGCCTGTGACCAGAGAAGAGAAAGTGAAATACTTATTCAACGACGAAAAGCAGACAACACTACTGTTCCCTATCGTGTAATCGATAATCCGCTTAAATTATTACCCGATGACTGGTAATCACAATTGCTTTTTATAAACATTTTTTTCAAATTTTAAATTATGGCTGAATTTAAAGGAATCGAGTGGTGGCAGTGTTCGTTCAGGGGCCCGCCTGGCAATTCAAGGGATGGCCGTGGGAGGGAAATCCTGTGGAAATATTTGCCAGAAGTAGGACTCTATTCAATTTGTTAAAATCAAAATCAAAATCAAAATTAAAATCAAAATCAAATTAAATAATTGTTTCTCCAATTGTTTTATAGTTAAAGCTTTTCATTTGAAATTCGATGAAATGAAGTTGGACTCGAATGTGGCCAAATGGTCCGTTGAAATCATTGAATTATCTCGTAATAAACGACATTTAGATCGCGCTAACCTTTTAAAGTTTTGGTCAATGCTTGACACGCATATTATTAAACATAAACACAATATTTTAAGATATTGATCATTATTAGGAAGTATTTTTTGATTTCATTTGTTCATAAGACTTATTATTTCATTTTGCTTTTTGCCATAATTATTAAATACTATAATTATTAGTATAATTGTATCTTTTTTAAAATGATTTACTTAATAAAAGTTCATCTTTTATTCCAACATTTATATCATCAAATATTATAGTATATATACCACAACTTTTGATCTGAGTTTCTTATGTGTTCATTTTTGCCACAAATATTTCAAAATCGCTTATATACAGCATATCTGAATATAAGTGAGCCGAGTGGCGCAGTTGAGAGGTGTCGAACTCGTGATCGAACTGTCGTGAGTTAGGACTTCTTTGCCTGCGATGTGCACATGTCTATTGTTTTAGAACAATTCCTGACCCGTAGGATCTGCCTCACCCCTGCCCCACCCCCACACAGGTCATACCTGTAAAAATCTCACTCTAACTCTGGGCTAAAAGTAGAATTTCTGAAAGAAAGTTGACTGAGGAAAATGTTATGTTATCTTAATATAACTTGAATGGCAATCAAAAGAGAAACTCTACAACTTTACTAAATGTTTTTGATAAAATATTTTAATTTAAAACAGCATTTAAACCATTATAAGGGTTGAAAAGATATAATCAAATGCTATATTTTGTTATAACACTGTCAATAATCAATTCAAAAGCTGCGCTCTCCACAGGTAGACAGTCATCACTTCCGGCGGATATTAGTGTGTCATAAAAGTTGTAATGTTAGGTAAGAACAGAACAGGTAATAGCATTGTACAGCTCTGTACAGCTCTGTACGAGTGAATGAATGAAAGCTATGACTAAAGCAGTGATTGTTTACATAAAAGATTGCAATATCTCTTCGGTCTCTCACAGGTAGACATTGTTAAAAGTTTTCCTGATTTGATTGTATGCATCATCTCATTACTCAATATAGAAGTAAGAAATGCATCAAAATTTGATTTAAACTTATATTTTGAAAGTATAATACAGAAAAGTAAGTGCGTATTCTGCATAACAAACCTCTATTAACCCATTAAAAAGTTGTGTTCAATAAACTAGACCTCAATTGAATAGAACTGGAATGTGTTCCAAAGTTTAGACCTAAATATATACTAAAACTGCTTTCGTAACTATTATCCAAAATGATAGCATTGATAGCAATCAGACTATTCTAATATTTAAATGCATTTAAATGTGAGAAATGGCAACACTTCCTACACTATCATTGGCAACAATGGGTTCTTCGCGGAAAAAACAGTCAAATTTGAATAGAAGTTTACAAAGTGATGACAAATCTAAGGATTCACTGCTCAACAGTTGCTCTCAAACTCCTCCAAAAGTTAACTTAAGATCTAGTGACAAAAAATTAAGAAAATTTTGGGGCGAAGAAGTCAATGACGACTCTATTTATTCAATTTATTTAAAGAAAATTAACTATTCTTTCAATTCCGATGAAATCAGTTCTAAACTTAAAATCGATGAAACATCAGAATCGAGTAATTACGTCACCCGATGTGACCAAACAGACCAAACTGACTCTCTTAATCATAAGAAGAATCAAAGGAAGGCAACGACGACGTGGTATGACGACCAACAGGTATTAGATTTGTTTTTGTTAACTTCTCTCAAAACCATTAAACCATTTCTCAATTTTCTCATGTTTTCAAAATGAAACCTACAATACCTATAATACTCATAATACTAAACAATATTAACAATTAAGTTATTATTTTTATGTATTTGTGACCTACAGTATGAATAAATGTGAGTTATATTTGCATTTGAGAACTGAAAGTTCACTTTCATTTGCAAATCGATGAATACCTGATAGAAACTGTTGTACCCTCTGTCCATTGAGGACAGCTCTCTGTCCATTGAGGACAGAACTTTGGAATACTTGTAATAGTGATTTATTCATAATAATTATTGAATACTTTTACAGAGCCTTCAGTGGGAAACAAGACAAATGCGAATAATAAAAGCCGCGACTTTGGATCATATCGTAAAATATGTATTGTTCTTAACAGCACATCAGCAACAAAACAGCGAAATATCTAACTGTAAAACTAATTTATTAGAAGAAGAGCGAAATAATGTGGCGCATGCTATGCATGTCTTGTTCTGCACTTATAGACAATATCATTATCCGTCAGAATTATTTTCCACTATTGTTAAATATGTACAAAAGTGTTGCACAAAACAATTCAACTTCATTATGCATTACTGGCTCGATAGCTATCCCGAAGACTTTAAAAGTTTGGCAGAAATTAAATCAAATGATAATAATTATGTAATAGAGAATAGCTCTCAATTTTCGTCATCGAATAGTGACAGTGACTTAAGTCATTTGAGTTCAATGAGCTCTTCTACCACTTCATCAGAAAATGGAGAAAAACAGTTTACTATTATCGACAAATTGTTGAGTTTACCAAATATTGACGAAAGAATTTATCGCAAATGTTTGAATATAATTGAAATCAAAAAAGAGTCTTCGCCTGATATTATTTCGACAAATCAGGTAAAGACAGTTACATTTTGAATAATACTGTAATTTAACGAAACTATAGAAACTTCAATTAAAATGTATTGAATGTAGGCTTTTATTACTGATATATAGTTCATGATTAGAAAAAATACTACTAATGCTGAATGAATTCGTATTATGCATGCAATAAAAATGAAACCTATTTGATTAATTATTCGATTATTTTATCGAATATGAACTACTTATTAAAAGATAATTAATTTTTCAATCAGATTAGTTTGGGATCCGTTTCTTCACTGTATGTCCAGTATAGTTAACATTAATGCTGTTCATAGGCTCGTTTCGAGGAACTAATTAGGCTTAAACTCGGGCTAAGGCACTGCTGGCACTGCCTGAGTCTTAAATCCAGGCACTGCTGATTATTTCAAAACATTCACAATTTAACTGAAAGTAAACTAAATGAACAGCTCAGAGGAATTTTTAATTTACTTTTAATGATAAATTTTTCAAAACAAAATATATTAAATAGATTTTAATTAGGTTAACAGTTATGCGATCTCTAGTAATATTTAACTTTTATGATATGCAAATATATTATAACTTGTTTTTTACTCAATAAATAAATGAATCGCATAGTTATCGCACGCTTTGAAACCGTGACAATTAGTAAATCTATTCAAAAAAAACTATACCGTATATATATTTAACTTTATTTATTACTATGTTATATAACTTGGAATTCAAAATATAGTAATTATACAAATATTTGAATAAATATAATATGCAATAAAATAGTACTTTATTACAAGATTTGTAATTTGGTTTCAAATGTTTGATTGATCTTAAAGTTTAATTAAAGTTTAATTAATCACTACAGAAGTCAATCAGTAAAAGTTCATCAGTTTTGGAATTAGACCCACGTTTTATCGCACAGCAAATCACAGCAATAGATTTGGTGAGTCCTGAGTCTTAATTATTTTTTAAAAATTAATATCAAATCTTATAACTTATTATTGAATTATTCGCTGAAAAATAGGAAAATTTTCTTTCACTAAAGCCGTATTCACTTCTATGCACTTCTCGACCAAAATCAAAAATTCAGCACATGATCAGAAATTTCAATTTATTATCACGACATGTAATTATCACAATATTGAAAGGTCACAGGTATACGAATTTTTTCTCATTTTATTAATGTAAATAAATTTATAAAACTTGTTATTTATAGTCCTCATATAGTGGCGTCTCATTGGATAGAAGTTGCGCTTCAATTGAGGAAAATTCGAAATTTCAATTCTTTAAAGGCAAGCATTAATCAAATTATTTGTAAGACTATTGAAATTAATTTGATTTTCAACATTCTATTAACTAAAGGCTATAATCGCTGGCCTAACAAATGAATCGGTGTATCGTTTAAAGCAAACGGTTTGGACTAAAATAAGTCGGGCCTCAATGTCAACCTTCAAATGGTTGTCTACTATAGTGGACGATGTGAATAATCAAACTCTCTTAAGACACACACAACTTATAATCGAAGGCACGTCCAAAGTGAGGTATTGATTAAAGCAAAACATGTGAATGATTCGATGCTTTAATATATTTATAACTTTGATAATAGTCTGGAAGACGAGTCATTTGGAACAATACCATATTTGGGAACATTCTTAACTGATATAACAATGATTAATACTCGTTATCCGAGTAATGTTCAGGTAATTGAATATGAATTGAAATAAATATAAAATTAAAAACCGATTATTTGTCAAAATAGTCACAAATAGATACAAAACTAATAAACTTCGAGAAGTGTTCGCAACAGTACGAAATATTAATGCAAATACAACTGTTACAAAAGAATGTGATCGCGGCTCTCACTGCTATACAACAGCAAACACAACAAATTGGAAGAAGTTATTTGCCTCAACCCAATAGAGTTTTCACTCCTACTATTCCAAGAGTCGCCCGAATATTCCGTATTTGGTTTCAGGCCAATGATATTGAATTGATTACTGATAAACAATGGTAAGGATTCTGTTATTTTTAAAAATTATAATAAAGTTTTGTTGAGTTTTATGTTATATTTGTTTGTTGAATGTGCACTGTATGCAGAGTTTGCTATCAATACTAACAATTAATTCAATTATTTCAGTTACGATCTCTCACTGGTATTAGAAAGTTCTCCAATTAAATCTAAATAAAGTGATTCATTAAATATGTAAATAATGTATTTTTAAATATAACTTATATGCCTGTATTTGTACTGTATATTAATTATTTATACTTAGCTTGTAATTTGAATCTGTCTCAAAGTTATTTATAATTAAGATTTTTAATTTATATTAAAGAATACATTTATAAAGACCTACACCGATAGCATTTTGTACTGTACTCGTTATCTCATTTGTCGTAATCATTATTGTTTCAAATCTTATTGTGAGATAACTTCTCGGTAGGCATTGGATTCACTTCCACTCGAAATTCCGAGATTTTGCGAAAGATAACATCCAAACAAATTGTCTGTTCAATGTATGCCTTAAAGCATTTCGATTGGAGACCAATTTGTAATGCTTTGGCTTAAAGAAAAATTGAAAGCCATTCAATTTTTGAAATAATTGCTTAATATTAAGTGTTTTTATTGGGTATATTGATGCGTTACAGGAGTGCAAAGGGCGCTGACGGACTTGACGGTCATTTCTCCTATTGCATGAGAAACCGAGACTACTATTCATTTTGTTTCCACTCGTGAACAAATTTATAAATTATCCAAAATTAAAGCTTTAAAACTCAAAACAAACATAGAATTCTAAGTCAACACAAACCTTATCTTTATCTAAATTTTAATCATAAATTTATTATATTTGTCTTAAGTAATCATAAGTTTATTGCCTAAAAACAAAAATATATTACAAGTTTATAATAAGTAGTTTAGAAAAGTAAAAAAAGAGTAAAAAAATATATATAACTCTATTCATAAAACTGAACACAAATTAGAAAACATACCTAATTATATCACAGTTAAAATATTAATAAATAATTTCAAATTTTCATTTTTTGGACATTATTTTGAATTGAGAAGTAAAAGGAACTTATTTTCATTGATTCGAATCAATTGCCTTTCTATATAATAATGACCGGAATTTGTTTGCGAATACCGGCCACTATAGAACCGAACCAATGACATATTATGGCTCAGTATCATCTGAAATGGGGACACACCGTCCATTCATTTTCCCGAAAAGCGACCGGTGACGTCTCCAGGAACAAGAGTATGCACAACTGTGCAATTCGAGTATTTAAACATAAACTAATATAAGCTTTTGAAGCCTTCAGTTTCAAAGAACTTTTTGCAGTCCGACCCGACCCGCCGACCAATAACTAATAAATAAAGCAAATAAATAAAAGTCAAAACATTCACATAATTTAATAAAACTTACAGCAAAGATGTGGCAAATTTTTATTCCAACTCTTCCTATAGAAACATAAAATTAACTTTGAATTTCAGCCAAATATAAACTTTTAATATCAAAAGTCATGGTCTTTAAAATCAGACAATTTAAGTCATTCATAATTATTATAAAAGAAAGCTTTGTATTGAAAGCAATGAACTTTAAGTAAAATGAGTCAAAGCGTTGTTAAATTTACTAAATTTTCTCTGAAGGCATTTTCCAACGCTAGTCAGAGCTAATCCACTAACTAAGACCTTTTTGGCTGTTACGCCTCATTTTTGTGAAAATTGGTGACAAAAAGTAAGTCCTGATTACGAATTTCGATATTATCCGTCCCAACTTTAACTTTGAGTCAGAAAAAAGTCTTCAATCAATGAAAAGTATACGAATAATGAAACTTTTTTTAATAATGTGTTTCATATCAAACATTGTATCCACTAAAATGATTATAGTCAGTACTTCCGCCCCAAACACTATTTTCACTTCAAGCAAAGCCTACTTTTGCACTCCTATTGAAAAAACAGTTTCGTTTTTTCTATACTTTTCATTGATTTAAGTGAAGGTTTTTTGCGGCTGAAAGTTGGGACGACTATCGATATTCGTATCAGGATCACGAACTTGTCTTGTTACCAATTTTTACAATAATAGGGTTGTAACTGTCAAAAAGATCTCCACTTTAAAGTCAAAATGAAACACAAATACTTGTTTAAAATAGACAATAAATTAGATTTTGAAGGGATAGACTTTTGAGCTGACTCAACGTCTAATGAATTCTACTTATCTAAGACCAGTCTAAGACAATACAAAGTTTTAGAGAAACTAAACGTAAAACATAAAAACTATTAATCAATTAAAAAAGGATACCTCTTCACACTTCAGTCCTGGAAATCATTCTCAAGTAAATCACTTTTCATTACAATCCACTCTCGTATCGCATATTAATTTCCAAGAAAGGTCAGGTCACGTGATCTGAGAGATATATCAATGAAATAAGAATCGAATTTTTACAAAATTTAAAACTCATAGAGATTTAAAATGCATCAACACATAAAACAATGCCACACAGTTAGTAATCAGTTGAAATATTCCTTAATATTCAGTTTAGCTATTCTTTAGAGCATTATTTTTTTAATTATAATTTTCTAAAATCTAAAATAATGAACAAATAAATATCTTCAATGAACACAAATCTGATTGTAATAAATGAAAAATTAGAATTTAAACTAATGAATAAAAATATTTATGTTTTTCATGTCTTTTCAAAATTAATGAATATTTATTAAAATTGAAATATAGCTTAAGTGAAAATTATTCGGACTCTATTATCAGTTCATACAGATATCGGTTCTCCATTGATAAGTATTTTGAAGATAGATTCTTATATATAGTCTAAAACCATATAATATTGGACATTAAGTTCTAAGTTTTCTATCAGTAATGTATTTTCAAAACAATAGTCGATTAGTTTCGCTGAACTTTGTATATCATAATTGTATTCCGGAATGAAGAACCGATTAAAACAATAAATTATATTGAATTCGATTCTTAAAAAAGAATTGAATGCATCCAACTCTCATCACTTTGTTGTCAATTCAATTATTTTGTGTGACAAATATATTAAAAAATGAATAATATCTGTAATAATTAAAATCATAGTAAGCACTAAATAATCAGTACTTTAAATTCAATTGTCTTCTCTGTTAGATTTAGGACTCATTTTAAGTAACTTTAAATCAGTTTTAGTAGAATTTATTATGGGTTCTCTTCATATACATTAACAAATAACACACCATTTCGAAGATGAACCAAATTTATTATATGCAAATGATTTGACAACTATTGGATATATAGTAACTCTTTATCAAACTTTTCATTTATCTTTGGTGTAATTTATTGGCGTTTTTTAGTAAACAAAAATTACAATTACAAGAATTGATGAAATTTTAAAAAATTAGCGCGAGGTTCACATTAATTATTTAAAACGATGTAAATATTATTAATCAAAATGAAGATTTATTAACAATAGGCTAACAGTTAAACTTTTCCCTCATAAATCTCGTTGTCAACAAATATATCAATTTATTTAATATAATTCAATCTTATTCTTCAAAATGTATTATTTGTGAATTTAAAACAACAAATTATTAGTGTTTAAATCCAATATAATTGAATTTATAGTACAGCGCACTATAGCTTATTAATTAAGACATTTTGAATGATTTTTGAAACACAGATCAAACACAGAAACAGACAAAATTTCGAAAAATTCTAAAAAAGACAAAATTAAAATATAACACTTTCTGCTATATTCTGAAAAATGAGATCAATCAATGATTTGTCAAACAATTTATTTAAAATATATGAATATAATAAAATCTCATTCAAATCTATCTTATTTAGGATTTGCATTCGGACTATTATTAGTTTTTAATATTTTTTTTACTCGTAATTAAGATTTGAGTCACAAGAATAGAGTTTTCCTAAATCATTGTTCAACAACTTCAGCAAACACAACATTCTAAAAGCTTTATCCGTTGAAACAGATTTATATTAAACTTGTTATAAGTATATAAAAATCAGTTTTGATTGAAATATTTTAAAGTAACTGATAAGTAAAAGATATAGTATTAATCATATTATATCTCAAATGTCAATTAGCTAATAATAGCTATTGTATTAAATATATATTAAAGACTGGTGACCATTGGTTTTCCATTTTAGTGTATAATCTGTATATA
>JAQGCH010003023.1:0-11376 GCA_034699485.1 Nanhermannia elegantula
GTGTCCACATTTTCATTTCTGCTAAAACTTATGCTGTGTTCAAAATTAATTATTTAAATATACTTTTATTTATTGTTTTATAAATTCGTTTTTAGCAAAATTACTATTTGGCAGACACTAGGCTTAGAGTTTATCAGACTTTAGACCAAATTTCATCAAATGGTGCTTCAAATGAGTGTAGCGCTGCCAACTGTCCTCCTTTGGAGGGTACAGACCCCCATTCGGGGTCTTGTCCCCCATCCCCCCTCCCTTGATAAAAGTATGGCAAAAGTCCTCCTTTCCAAGTAAATGTTATTAAATATCAATTATACTCTTTTATTGTAACTTTTAATTTAACTGCAAATACTGTGTATTATAAATTAGTGATTATAGTTATTTGAAATATAATGTAAATGTAAAATGTTTTTTCGGCAAATTTTTCAATTTAAACCTAATTCTTGTCCTGAAACAGCTTTTGAAACATTAAATACAAGAGAATTCGCTGCATGTTTAGTGGTTATCAGTCTCTATTATGTTTTGAACATTTTCAATACTTATTGCTAGTGTAGAGCACAAGCTCATTTTATGTGAGCTTGAGCTTAACATTTTAGGGTGAGATTGAGCTTTGAACTTGTGTAAAAAAGTTTTCTTTAAAACTCATTTTTTTTATTCAAAAATAACATCAATTGGAACAACAATTATTTATCAGGCATTAAAATTTTTACCTTATTTTAATATAAATTAAAAATATTTAATGTTTGTCTGGTTCTAAATTCTAAGAAAAACTTTGTTTAAATTGGTTTTAGTTATAGGCGAAGCACGCATTTGACTGCAGCAGCTATGAGCTTGAACTAGAGCTTCCCTAACATCATACTGAGCTCGAGCTAATTTTGAAATAACCAAGCTTCAGCTTGAGCTGAGAAAGGAAGTCTAGGAAGTGCCGCTCAGATAGACATTTGAAAATTTATGGCACTTTGAAGTAAAATTTAAGGTAAGTTTTTCTACATGCTGCAATTGGGCGAACGCCCCCTTAATTTTACTTAATTCATTTTTAAAAATTAATAATTAATTGCATTATTCTAAATAACTTCTGACGGGTGTTACCGATTGCCTCGAGTTATACCCTGTTGGATTCAGTTCATCATAGTGAATAAATTGATACCACACTCGACCATATCCCACCCGAATCTGGCCAAGTCTGATCAACTCCATTAAAACAATAACAATTTATTTTGGATGCAAAAAATCGTACTTTGGTCTCACTTTGTTTTTTTCAAGTTTTGCCAAAATGTATCCCTTGGTCCCCCCCTTTAATTCTGAAATGTCCTCCCTTGGCTTTCTCCATAGTTGGCAACGCTAAATGAGTACCCGTTGACAACTATTTTCGTCTTCAATTTTATGTAATTTTATGCAAAAAATTCAAAAGTTTTTTAAATTCATAATTAAAAGTTTCTAAAAGCGAAACACAAATGAAACGATATTAAAAGTGTTTTCGTAAGATATAATCCAAACACAAATTCTTATACTTTTGAAAGTGAAATTCAAAGAAAAGACAAACGAATACACAAAAGCATTTATTTTTAGGCATTTAATTCTCAACAATATATGAAATTAATTTTTCCCGCATTTAGTGCAACAATTTCTTAAAAATTTGTTTTAAATTTAAAATTAATTGTTTAGAATTTTTTTAAAAATACGTTAAAATCGGTAAAATCTAATCTGATAAAAGTTGAGACAAAATATGAGACAAATGTCGTCAACAAATTACAGTCAAATTGAACAGAATATATATTTGGGAAATGAGTTCATGGCTTGTAATCAAGAATTTCTAAAAAAATTTCAAATTAAAAGAATTCTAACACTTCTGGTTAATAAGATACGAGACAAAAAACAAAGTCTCAGATATTTATTACAAACATATATTAGTATTGATGACCATCCGAGAGAAGATCTTATTTCTTATATTCCGGAATGCTTTCAATTTATATCCAAAGCACAGACTTATGGTAAGCAAAAAATAAATCATATTTTGATTTAAGACTTATATGAAATTTAAAAAATTAATGACAAAAACTTTAAATCTTTTACTTTGTAGGCGAGAACATGTTCATCCTCTGTCAGGCGGGTGTCTCCAGAAGTGCAACTCTTGTCATCTCTTATATTATGAAAAAGTATAGAATTTCTGCCGAGAATGCAATACAAAGAGTGACTGAATTGAGGCCTATTATTAATCCCAACGAAGGATTTCGTATGCAATTAAACTTATGTGAGAATTCGATCCCAATGATCAGGCATTTCGTGGAATACTATTTCAAGATCTTAGGTATAAAATGCATGAATTGTTTGATATGAATACTCAAGATATTCATTATAAATATATAACACTTCTTGATTGATATGATTCCAAAGTTCTATTATTTGAAGAAAATGATGAATCGCCTCACCCTGGATATGATTATCAATGCGCTGAATGTCATAAATACTTATTTAGCGAAAGAAATGTTATCAAAAATGATCAACAATTTGACTGTCAATATATATATATATACCGAACCAATGTTTTGAATTATTGAGAAGTATTTCTATGGTTTCTATAATGTGACAGATTTGTTGTCTGGAAACATAAACTGCCGGCAATGCTCTGCACTTATTGGAAGATTTGATTGGGAATCAAAAAATATGAATTGTATTTGTTTATTGCATAAGGATTTGGGATATTTGTTAGTTTTTAAAATAAGTTCAAACAAAGTCAAAAAAGTAGAGCGAAGGCAAAATTGTGGATTCAAATGATTCAAAAGAAACTAATATTTAAATAAATGATTTAAACAATTTGTGTCTATTCTTGATTCAAAGTAAAATGTTTTATCCAACTTATCATTTAGTACAGCAGTTTCTGTTCTGATAATATCTATAAATAACTTTATTTTTAGTAATTTAATTAAATAAGTGCTCGAAATATTCTCATACTTTATGACTTACATATATAATAAAATAGAAAATAAAATTTTATAATTAGAAAAAGTAGCTCCCAATGAAAAGCAGCAAAATTAATATTTGGAAATTATGAATACCATTGTTTTGCTAACAGATCTTCATGTTCCCTATCATTTATAGAATAATTGTTGTCATAAATATTTCATATTTTCATATAAAGGAACCAAATGAAAGTCAGACATATAGAGCTCATATAAGTTGAAATGAAAAATAGTCTCCTATTTATCGTACATGAAATCAACTAATACTATATGAAGATATAATCAATAACAATATAATGAAACTGTAATTATTTATTACATTTCTAGATAACAATAAATGTATGACTGATTGTAAGCTTGAAATAATCTTTAGACATATTTATTAAACAACTTTTTGTTACCATTGTATTGTTCATATATAGCAACTAATATGTATTGAAAAAGTTAGAATTGGATTTTCTTTCATGAGTTATTTGTAATTATATGCTTAAAAAGATTTGAACCCTCAGCGAATCGTTTTTTACAATAGACAGAAAATCAATTTAAATGCGAAATTTTCTTTAAATGTCATCTAATAAAATGTGCCTCTAATGCATGTAACATATGTTTGAGAGCAAAAGTTTTCGAGAATCACTCAATTTGTAGGATATATAATACCATTTCAAAACATAAGTTCAAAAGTTTTCGTTTCAGATATCATTCTACTATTCATTGCAATCTTAAAACATGAGTTTAACAGAATTTATAATATACTGACTGCTTTTGATGTGAAGGTTTGCCTGCGTTTGAGCTCAGAATTACTTCCGTATAACTTAAGAAATATGATCGAAAAGTACTGAGAATAAGAGATAAAGAGAGAAATTGTGACCAAATATCTCAACTCATCTTATGATTTATTGTTTTTTGCTTCTGATGTTAACAAAATATATTATTATCTTTATTCTTAATGATTATAATAATATATTTTATACCTGAATTAGTGTTTAGAAACTCTCTCAAAAACTTAAGTCTTATTCCAAACATTAATCAATATTTTAAGCTATTATTAGGAATGAAATAAACTTTTATCTCAGACTTTTGTCAGCTTTAATGCTTTAATTGATTTTTTTCTATTGATTAAAAGTTACATTTTTAAAAATGCGATCCTTTTAAAGAATATTTTCATGGATTTTATCAAATAAAATAAGATTTTAAAACATAAATAGCTTTCAATATTGATTTATAAATAGTACCGATAGGACCGAAATAATTGAGTAGTTTCTAATGCAAACACCATTGAGTTAATAATAAATCATTGAAAATAAGGAGTTATTATTACTATTATTTGCTATATTGTTGTCTATAATCGTCTTTCATTTTACGCTCTGCTGCCAACATATCACTTATTTGTTCTCAATGTTCTCATCTATTATGTTGTCAGTCATTGTCAAATACTTTTCATCTCAAACTATATCTCTATTACTCTATTATAAACTATTTCCCCATTGAAAATTATTTTTGTTTTCAATTCTAACACTTGACTATATTTTGCTCAACACTTAAATTCTATTATATTTCCTTTCAATGAATGAATATTCTGCTTAACATGAAATATATGAATAAATTATAAGATTAAACATTATTTCTATTTACATAACTGAGTAATAAAAAACATTTTTGTTTATATTACATATTTTTGGAGAATATATATTCTTAATTAAATCACATCTTCGTTTTCATTATCGATTTTATTGTTATTTTTATGGCTAATTAATGGCTGACTATTATTAACATCAGTGCCACTAATAGTAGTGATAGCATTGTTTGTTTTATCTCCCATTTCATTGCCATTGCATTGATGTCTTATAACTCTGTGTCTCAATTCCATCGCACCAACAGCTGAACAGTTGGCCCGAAAACAGGGCAACACTTGTTTAAATTCTTTGCGGAAGTTCTCGTTAAGCCAGGCGTATAAAAACGGGTTATAACAGGTCGAAGACATGGCCACCGCGTGCGCCAACACGAAGAAGGCTCGAGAATACTTCCAATACGAGGCAGGAATGTAAAAATCCTGAACCTATTTGAGAAAAAGAGAATATTTTAAGAATTAATTAAATAATTTTGGTTTTTAGAAATATTGATGTTTTCTTAATATTGAATATCTTAAAAATTATTGCTTTAATATGACCTCAAAGAAAAGTTTTCAAAATTTGAATTTCTTAATCAAACGTTTTAAATAATTATAACATAAATTAGAAATTTATTTTATTGGTATGTCTAATAAGTTTGTGCATTCAATTGTTCGCATATTTTCTGATTCTATATTCTAACCGATTGTAGCAAACACTTAATAAACATATATTAAGATTTTACTTCAATAAGTTGAAGTTTTTGTAAATTTAAAAATTAATTGATCTAATTTTCATTGAAAAATGGGGAAAAATTTGAAAAATGCACTTATTTTTATGTGATTCCATGGAATATAATTGAAAATTGGATGGAAATTGAAGGAAAATCTTAATATTCAGAACTAAGGGATTGATCGGACATAGAATCAGAAAATATGCATAAAATTGAATTTAAATCATGATAAAGGGCTAACACACGAATTTATTAGACATACTGTACTAATAATTATTGAAAACTTAATGATTAATATAAGAAAAATAAAGAGTTAAATAAATGATTACAACTAAAGCATATGTCTATTTTTAATTTAAAATTGTTTTATTGTATTTCATTTGAAAAGTGAATTTACAAAATTTAAAATTTAGAGCAGGTCTTCGTTAATTATCTTCAAATGTAATCATGTATTGAATTAAGTTAAGGTTATGTAAATTAATCTATTAATAATATTCGTCTATAGTCCCAAAAATAGATTGAATGGCAAACGCATTAATTAATTTGATAATCAAAAATAATATAAAATAAATATTATGTTAAGTGAAGAATTAATTTCATAATCCAATGAATAGTTATTTCTGCTATTCTTTCTCTTTATTCCAATAAGAATCGAATACAACCAAACAGTTATAATAAAAGTAAATCTTGAGATAATTTCATGTCTAGTAAAACTTTCAATTCTTCGGTATCACAGATCTTCCAGAATAATCAGAATAATAAATAAGATATAAATGCCAGTGAAGACAATCGCAAACATAAGTATAAGCTTCTGATTATCGAAACAAATGTTATACATTCCGAAAAAGTGTATGGCAATGGAAATCAAAGAAAACCTCTGAGCGAAACTAAGATTTTGCCTCGAAATCTCGCTATTCATACGATAGATATATACTTTCATAACACCAGTGAATACAGCTTTAATATATGATTCGATAAAAAGGTTAATAACACAAAAGTCAAACGAAAGCCATTTCAGGTCATTCAACCATTGATTTTGTTGAGACATATTTGTTCATTAATTGTACTTTATTTTAGAATTTTTTGCAACGATTTCATACCTCATGGAAATACCTCATAAAACTCTATAAATCTTGCACTAAATTTAGAGGTATTGTTGAAATAAAAATAATGAGAGGTGCGTTACCGCGCGCTTAAACCTCACTTATAGGCTGACTGACCACCTCTCAGAGGGTTTCTCATCTGTTCGCGTGAGGTTAGGGTGTTTTAAAAATGGGTCTATGGGTTGGATTTGAGTTCAATCATTAATTCACTTTTATTTGATTTTCCCCTAATTTTAAAAAGTTTCATAAGTCATATCTTTTAGATAAAGAATTAAAACATTTGTGAGAGAAAAAACACAATCTTAATCATGGGTTTGGGTTTAGGTTGGATATTGGTCTACAATTTCCTAACTTTTCTTTTTCTACGAAAGATCAACACTTAAATTCAGGAAAATGTTATACTTTCTTTTATGGTCGAGTAGGGGTAATAAAAGTATTAATGATGCTTTATGAGAGTAAGCTTTTTTGTAACACAAGTATAGCACATTTGGTCAAAAACCTGAGCTTCAAGCTCAACAGTAGAGTAGGGCCTTCCCGGGAAATGATGTTCCCGTAAAAAGTGAATTTCATTTCCCGGAATCCCGAAATTTTTTAAACTAAAATTTTATTTACCAAATTTATATTCTAAACCCAACTGACTATATTTTAATTAATTTTGCACAATTTCTAATTAACAATAAGCAATAAATTCAATTTTAAATTAGTAAAATTTATTACACACACTTTTAATATACACAATTATTTTTTTAAAAATTCCACTATAAATGATATATTTGTTGGTTTATTGAGTTTCTCCTTTATTGATATCAGGTTTCTACTTAATCTCAACTCCCTAATATGTTAAACCTTCTTATCAATTAAAATTAGCCACATTTGGAAATGTTGAAAGCTTAAATTAGCATTATTCTTGCTTTTTTTAATTTATCTATGATTTCCCGGGAAATTATTTCTGGAACGGGAAATTTTCATTTGCCGGAATCCCGGGTTCCCGGACCCCCCACCCGCTCTACTCAGCAGCTCGATACCTGCCTGAGCTGAGCTTGTGTTCAAAAACTCTTGAGCTGAGCTCTTTGTACTTATAAGCTTAGAGCTGAACCCTGAGCTGCGCTTCTGAGCTTATCATATAATTATCCGTATATAATACGAATTTCAATTTGTATATGCATTTATTTAAAAAGTATAGGAAATATACAGTATGTTAAATATTTAAACAAATACTCTAATCATTTTGATCAAAAAGATTATAAAAACTACTTAACACATTAAACTTTGCAATGAATTATTAGATAATCTACTTTTTTTGTAACAATATCTCCGGCCTTTGAGAAATTTTTTTCTAGAAGCACCTGTGGAGGGCATACATAGAATTTCAAAAGGAAATTTTGAGAGTTGCATATTTATTTTCATTTTTTCATCATTCGACTAGATTGGTTTGAGGGCTTTCATGTAGCAAATTTTCCTAGCTTTCTACTATTCAATTGAATTTTTTTCAGATGTAAGGCTTTATGACTAGGAACTATATCAAATTTTCTCTATTTAATATTAATTGTAAACTGACACGACTTTTGCATTCCAATGCTTTCTGGAGATTAAACTGACATTCACATGAGCTGAGTTTGAAGCCCAAACTGTGAGCTTTAAGCTTGAGCTTGAGTTGCGCTTCTGCTTTATATACTTAACTTCAAGCTCACAAAAACCAGCTCAAAGCTAGCTTATATCCATCTATAAACACAAGCATTCCGCACTACCGCGCGCGTTTCTACAAACCTAACATACCTAAAAAATAGTTATTTGGATTATTATTAGTTTGGTTAGGTTAAGTTGACCGATACCTTCGCGGTATTGTGTTTAAAACAAAGTTCACTGTAGTGCCAACAGTGTTATTACCCCCAACTCGGGCATAAAAGAAAGTAAAACCAAAAATGAACGCGAATTTGAACATTACAGTAAAAGCGCTTACTAAAAGAGCCCAAACCGGATATATAGACTATTAATTTTATGTTTATTTCTGTTATAATATTCCAGTAACTGTAGATATCTATCTATTCAAAAATTAAAGGAATTTTTCACTTATCTATCATTGAAAACTAATTAATAAACTTATTATATGTTATTTTGTTTATACATTTACAGCTTTTATTTTAGCTTTTCATTTACAAAATATAAATTACATATCAAATAATTTATATACAAAAGTACTGGTTTAATAATCTAATACTACAGCTATAAAGTTGTCAGTAATCTTAAAAGTAATTACTTGTCAAGTATTCAATAAATTTTTTTTGTCTAAATGAATAAATGGATAATAATAGTAATAATAGCGAAAACGCGAGAAAAGCTTTAGTATTCAAAGTATTAAAGAAATGTTTATCTCATACCAAGTTATGGCAATTAAGAGGAAGCCATGAAATGACAAATATAACAACCATTGATATGAGCATTCCATTGGTCTTTCGAGTTCTCTCTCTTTCCATTTCTTCCCTTCTCATTGAGACACTTCCAGGTCGAGCTCGAGCCCTATCCCATAGTTTACCGCAAACTCTCACATAACAATAGGTTATTATAATGAATGGTATAACGAATTGAAGCACTGAAGTAGAAATGCCAAACGCTTTACGGGACATATCGAAAGGCCAGTTCTCGTCACAAAATAGGATTCCCTCTGATAGGATCACTTCCATGAATATGCCATAGGGTAGGGTTAGAAAAGCTGCTGATAACCAAACTGTTATAATTATTATTATACATATTTTCATTGGCATTCGAGCCTTGAATGGGTATATGATTACGAAATAGCGATCGATTGCGATTGACATCAGAGTAAATGCCGATATGTATACAGAAACGCCTGTTTGTGAAGAAAAATAAGAATAATTGTAAGTTTTATAAATAGGAATCACTTTTTTGCAAGTTTTGATTAATAGACACGGAATTGCAGTTTAAGCTTAAAATAGTAGTCAAAATATAAAAAAGTTTTCTGTATTGTAGTGGTTTTTATTGAAATCTTAAACTAATGGTATATAAAATGATTACATTTTCTCAAAATTTCTTTGTGAGCACTTTTTAAATTTATCATTGATTATAAAATAAAAATTTTCAAATAATTCATATTTTCAATTATGCCATTGAAGATGTCATTTATGACATGAAATACATTTGAACATAACTATACTCATGAAAATTGAATAAGAGGGGGAAAAAGTGATAAGAGGTTGGTTTAGATTAGAGTCTAATATTAGTTATTGAGCGACAAGTGAGTGACATATCGTACAAGAAAATAAAATAAAGCTCTCAAATGGAATTAATTTTTTTGGAATCCAGTTGACTCCTATAGAATCCATTATAAAGAATTAATCCAAAAATCAATAACCCTTAAAATATAACGAATCGAAGTCTACAAAAATTTTATTTAGAGTAGTATAGTATAGAACCTCACAAAATCCTCTGCCGCTCTTTTCGCTCTATTTCTAGTTTTAATCAAATAATGAATGCGTGATTAGATTACTCGCTATTAAATTTCTTGGACTTCTTTTGTTTTAATTCTCAAATAATTTCCAGGAAATTAAGAGTTTAACTAAAATTTATTGAGTCCAAAGTTTACGAGTTCTTAATCGTTTCAGCGAATTGTTAATAAGATTAGTTCTGAATCACTTAAAAAAGCTTACTTAAGAATATTACTAAATTACTACAGTGTGTCCCATAATACAGTATACTAAAGTATTTTATATCATTGCATTGCATGCTTTACCTAAAATGTAGTCAAAGGGTTTCCAGTTGTCTGTTTTGTTCTATTAGTGTTCCATTCATTCACAAAATATGAACTAACAATTACTTTAATAATATATTTTTCTTATTTAATGCATTACTAGTGGGGCTGAAAGGGAATTAAGGTGAGGATATATATCCCTAACTATATATAGGCATCAATTTAAAAGATTTTTTGATTAGATATAAAAGAAAATATCAGAGATTTAAATAGATTCTATACAAAATATTGATATTAAACATTAGATGTATAGGGTGATTGATAAGTTGGTACCGACTGAATTACACTTAGCATTATTGAAGCGCTTGCTTTGCTTAGTAAGTAGAATATTATTTATGTTTAGTAAATAACGAAATCACATTTAATAAATAAAACAAAAACCCAAATCGTAATACAAAGCACGCGCTCAATAATGAAAAGTTTATTTCTAAGTCAGTATCAACTTATCAATCACCCTATATTATGATATATACAAATATTGGATAAAACTACACATAAAAAACTTTAGTATAGCTTTTTTATTAGCTTTAGTATTAGTATTTTTTATAAAGTTACACTAAATATTGTAATATAAACTTATTTTTGAATCAGTAATAATAAAATATTGAAGAATGTTTATGATATAAGAGAATGATTTACCCTAATTAAATCAAATATAATCTAATAAATAAAATGTATTTGCAATTCATGAGAAATTCTTTCATCAATAAAGAAAACAGTGTTGAAATATTTATTTGTATTCAAAGATATTCTATTAATAGGAATCTGATCACATTCTAGTGACGCACTAAATCTTATTAGAGAAATATTCTGGTCATTATCTATAGAATTTGATACTCAGTCTTCTATTTATTAATGTATTCAATTGTTGAATAATAGAAAAAATACTATTCATTCTTCTGTGTATTTTTATCTTAGATTTATTTGGAATTTAATTTAACTGAATAGATATGTGGATGAATGAGCACTGAATATCTCCAAACTTAGGTATATGCGGGTTAAATAAATTTATCACTAATTTCCAGAATGTTAAGGATTATTATTGGACATATCAATCAATCTATAGGGTTCAGGATATTATTTATTAGCTTTTATTCTATAGATTCTACGATAAAATTAGGTGCCAGTAAAAGAAGGAATTCTAGCTTTGCTTATTTGTATTATAAAAATAGATTGATTTTTGTCAAAATAAAACTATCTCTAAGATAACTGT
>JAQGCH010003024.1:0-11365 GCA_034699485.1 Nanhermannia elegantula
GTGAGGCAAATATGAATACAATAAAGGTTTATATGTATAACTGATGCATAATAAACAAAACATTTTCACATAATTGACAGTTTCCTCAGGCTTGGAGCTCAGCTCGAGGCTAAGAGTTTTTAGTCAGGCTCAGGTTTATGTTTTAGCTCAGGCTCACCCTGATCGAGGTCTGAGCCTGAAAATTATATATATATGTATGCAGGAAAACAGTAAAAGTTTTTAAAGTTGAAGTTTATATAAATCAGAAATAAATAATCAGTTATTATTTTATGAAATAACTAAGAAATGTATTAGGCTTCAAAACTTTCTAATCAGGATCAAATGCATTCTGAATCTATGTCAATTTATTCCAAATCTTAAATATGGCATAGCATTCAAATGTTGAACAATAAAATTTTATGATTTCAATAACTTCAATCAAAGTCAGGCTCAGCTCAGAGGCTCAGTTTCTTGTCATTTTGTTAGGCTCATGCTCATCACCGAGCCTGAAAAGCTCGAGCCTTGAGGAACACTGATTATTGGTTTTCTGTTCAATAAAACATATAGATATTTAAATATGTGTTGTTTGAGGAAATTATTGTAACCGAGACCTCATTTTATGTAATATACTGTTATACTTGACAAAAGTGAATCATTTGTATACTCTGCCGAAATATCCACAGTTAGATGTTTTAATTAAATTGTAAAAAAGTAATTTCAATTCTACTTTTATAATATGATTTTAATATTTTAAAATTACAGTGACTTTTGTAAATAATTACAAATAATTAACATTCGATGAGTTGAAATCTTTGAAAAACTTATAATAATTATCCGATAACTAATAAACTAATTTTAAGCTACTTTACTGTAATTGATTGTGAATCAAAATATGAAAAAGTCTTCATTTTGTAAATAATTATGTGGTAAGCAATTAATCTATTTATTATATTACTTAAAATAACAAATGTTTGTTGAAAGAGTAGAATAGTCTTAATTTTTATGTTTGTTGTCTTCCTTATATCATTGACTTATATGATGTTTCACTTTGATTAATATAAACTTTTATGAAACACAGCTTTAACCTAATAAAGAATATAATTTTATAGATTCATTCAATTAAATTTAGTTAAGAATAACTGTTAAATATTAATAAATATAACCGAGAGCTTACTTAATCTAATGAAATATTAGACTAACTTAATGAGTTCAATGTTAATTAAATGATTGTTGTTATTAACGTATATAAGTGCCAATCGGGTCAGACTTTTGTATCGTATGTTTTCTTACAAAAGAATATTTGTCACACCCGAATAGAGGTGTACCGCAAATTGGTAATATTGTAACGCAAAATAGAGACCAAAGTATCTTTTTAGCAGAAATATATCCATATAAAAGAGTCTCTTAAATAAGCTTTCATTTTACTTATATAGGTATTTTAATTCAATGTATGAATAATATATTAAATACAGTACTATTTAAAACATGTATTAATACTGTAGTATTTATTAAAACCATTAAATTTATTGTTAAAGAAATTATTTAAAATTTTTAAATATTTATCTCAAGTATTGTCAAAATCACTGTCAGAGTCTGTAAAATTTTCTTTTAAATCAAATTCTACCTCTTTTGAAGACTTATCTGAAGTTAAATTAAAGTAATGGGTATCAGTCGAAGTATTAAAAGCCTGAAAACCATTTGTGACTTTTAAGATATGTGTAGTCGTTCTTTTGAACTCTAATACGTTCAGAAGGATTTCCTTTACAGAGACGTTGAATCAAATTAACGTAATTTTTCGAAAAAATCCCAATCGCATCAAAACCTCTCAAAATAGATGTTTTCAATGGATCCGGAGATGTAAACGGAGGTCTTTTAATGAGTTAAAGCATTTTAATATGAAAGATGTTGAGAAATCTGAAGACTTTTTCCTAAAATTACAATAAAAATTTATATGAGGAGTAATATAATATTTAGAATTCTATGCACTGATCCCTATACAAGACCCTAAATTTTAAAATAAAGTGAAGATTATGTTTATGCAATACAGACATGTAATGAAGAAGCGATCACATTATCAAAAAGTTTTTTCAGTTCGTAAAAGAAAATTGCCGTTTGATTCTTCACTTTTTCGACTCATTCAACTGATTCCAATGTCTTAAGAGAAGATAAACGTTTACATTTGACAGATGGAATAGTTGACAGTAACCCTAAACACTATATTTTTCTAAAGAATAATTTTGATTTCTTTGTCTGATCTCAAATGAGAGCAAAGCAATGCTTACAATCCAATTAATAAGCCATAGAACAAAATGCCAGTCGACCCGAAGTCCACCGCATGATCGCGACCGCGTTTATATATATATTTGCACCAGATTTTCACCGGTGCTAAAAATGTGTTTTTTATATTCTAACATAAGCTCATAATTGAGTGCATTTTAGATAATTAGTATTAAATTCAGTTTTAGTGCAAAATAAGACGCAATAAAAGAGATTGTTTTTAAATCAATTAAAACATTAATTCATTTAATATTAGTTTTGAATTAATTGAAAACAAATAATAATATAATTTATAATGGATTTCATTCATTGCAATAATTGTTTAATAATTGCAAACAATCATCAAAACAATGAAAACAATGTAATTGAGTATTATTTGACTCAATGTTCAAAAGTTTTTTGTCAAAAATGTATTCAATTGCGAGGAATGTTCGCCAAATATTTGTCAAAATGTTTTATTGGATTCAAACATAAGTAAAGAAATTGAATTCATTTTCAGACAAATGTCGTATTCTTTCAAAAAACTACAAAAAGTGGAAAAATTCAAAAAAAGGCAAAGAAATCGTTTGATTAAAAAACTAATCGAAGAAAACAAACGATTGAGTAATGAATTGCTTTCAGAAAATAATTCAAACAATAAATTGCAAAATGATATCAAATGTTTGAAAACTATTATTGAAAACAATGAAAGCAATCAAAGGAATGAAAGAAATCAAAGTTTGTTTGCTTTGAATCGAAATCCAATCAAAAGCAAACCTAAAGAACAAAATCATTTATTTAGTGATTTGTTTGACTCAAATAACTCATTGATTGAAAGCATTGAAAGCATTGAAAGCAATGTCACAAACAGTTTAGCTTTAAGTCCATTGCAATCAATAAAATCCACATTTGCTTCAAAACAAACAAATTCACAGCAAATACAGAATCAACAGAATATGCAGAATATTGATAATTACAGAATCAATACTTCAAACCGTTTGAATATAACCCCAATCACTGTTACCACTAATTGGAGTCTCAGTTCTAGCCCAACAATAACTCAATTAAATAGAGGTTTGTCTCAAAACACTTTTTATTCAAAAGGCTTTTCATGGATTCCAATCTGTCTGAACTCATGCAAAGACAAAGAACTCATAGAAACAGATTTACTCGAAAAGTATGTCCATTGAGTTCTAAACACATGTAATAACAAATGGTTTTATCATTTGTTAATAAGTGTTTAATTAATTAATTCATAAATGTTTTCAAACAAATGACAAATACTTCTGTAACCATTCTTTCAATTACTTATAATTCAATTTTTTGTATTAAAAACTAATTAAACAAATTATTATAATTAGTCTTTTTTATTCTCATTGTTTGAGTTTATGTTTGATTTTTTTATATTATAAGTAAAACCAATGAAATTATAGAATTTTAAGAGAAATTAATTTTTATAAAAATGAATTTACAAACTTGTATATGATCTCAAAAATGAATTCTGTTAATAGTTAAATAGATTTAATAGAATGTGTGATCAATTTGACCAACAATTGACCCACAAATATATGATAAATCATTTATTCATAAGTTTATCAAAATAGTAAAGCAATCGGTTAGACCTCAAGTTCTGACCAATTAATTACTCATGGATTCTGTGCTTAATGAGTGAGGGGTCGTACACATTGTACTACTGCATACCTGTCCAGGCGCTGAACCCCTCCCCCCAAAAAATTTGAAAGTATAAAAATGTGATTTTTATGCGGGAAAACGCGTTTTGAGAAAAATAGTCTCAGAAAACCGTAAAGTTTTGTCTCCCCTTCAGATTTTGAAGAAATGTTGAAAAGGACCCCAACAAAGGTCCAAACCTTATGCATGTGATGCATGTTTAGCACTACTGAGTTATGGGGTGACTGAGTCAGTCAAAAGTGACAAAAATCTTATGAACGATGATGTGTACCAATACATAAAATACCTGAACTTGTGTTGAATCATACGATTAGTCGACAGTTGACTTCACACCTATTATATAAAGTGACTTCACAACCATTTCAAAGCCATTCCGTTATAAACTTTCGAAAGGAATGGTATTAAGTTTGAGTCAGAGCTTAATAATAGAAAATCAAATAAATTTATTGTTATTTAAATAATTTGTTTGTCAAACACCTCGAATCTTAAGATCAAATTCTAAACAATGTGTGCCATAAATAGTCTAAAAGATCGAAAGCTTAACGAAATTGAAATGAATGCCAAAGTTTTCGACGATTTTCGTGAAAGATTTGATGCAATTCTTGAAAGAATTTTTACTCAAAATATGACACAAATGTCTTTCGAAGAATACATGAGCGCATACACGTATGTCATAATTATTTGTCAATTTTTCTTTAAATAATTGTTTAATGACTTGTC
Organism: Nanhermannia elegantula; assembly: GCA_034699485.1. Taxonomy (NCBI): domain Eukaryota; kingdom Metazoa; phylum Arthropoda; class Arachnida; order Sarcoptiformes; family Nanhermanniidae; genus Nanhermannia; species Nanhermannia elegantula. The sequence goes on from JAQGCH010003024.1 coordinate 4,645, forward strand.
AGACGTTTGTATTTAGTTTGAGTCTATTGACTGATTTGTGTTATTATAGTTTGATTCACGACAAGTGCACAGACATGAGGGCAGATATGAATTATATGGATATTAATGAGATGTACACAAGAATTAAAGACTTCTTCAAAGAGCATATCGACCGTCTTCGAGACGAATGCAATGAATATCCCGACGAAGAGAGTCTTCTCTTGTTTTACACAAAGCAATGGGAAGTTTACAAGTTCTCGAGTAAAGTACTGAATGGTGTCTCCAATTATATCAATCGCTTTTATTGCAGCGGTAATGAGAGCTCCAGTTCTGACATCCATGAGATCAATACGTTGGCAAAGATTGAATGGCGGGACAGCCTTTTGAGGGACTTCGGCGGTAAAGTATCCAAATGTGTGCTCAAATTGATTGAAAAAGACAGAAACGGAGACGTAATTAACACCCGTTTAGTGAGCGGTGTTGTCGACTGCTTTGTTGAATTAAGTTCTGTTGGAAAAGGTGTTGACGTGAATGCGGCCAAAGTTTTTGAAAACTCGTTCCAAAAGCCATTCATAGAACAAACCGATGCCTTCTATATAAATGAGAGCGCAGTCTTTCTCGAGAATAACAGCTTTACTGCATATCTGAATAGATGTGCGACTCGTTTAGAGCAAGAGAGACAAAGAGTGAAACTTTATCTGGATGAAGCTCTTCTCGAGCCTCTCATGAAGACTGTAGAGAATGCGCTTATTGTTAACCAAATCGATCGCTTTATTGCAGAATTTAAAGAACTACTGATTGGAGATGATGTCCAACAATTGGCGATTTTATATCAACTCGTAATAAGAGTCCCGACTGCTATTCGACAGCTTTATGACTATTTTGGGACACATGTCAAGAGAGAAGGGCTCAACTCTGTACAGGCAGTGGTTGATAACGCTATCAGTGACCCGAAGCTTTACACTAATATCATTTGGAATGTATTTTCAAAGTACAAGAATTTAATAAAAGACTCGTTCGCATCAGACCTGCAATTCTTTAAAGCGTTAGATTCGGCCGCAATAGACTTCATCAATGAAAATGCGGTAACTCTTAAGGCAAACACTTCTAAGAAAACGCCTGAATTATTGGCCAAATATTGCGATATTTTATTGAGAAATCGGGGAAAAGCTTCCGACGAAACAGAACTGGAAGTCTTATTATCAGAAGCGGTCGACATTTTCAGATTTATCAGAGATAAGGATGTGTTCAACAACTTCTATCTGAGACAGTTAGCGCATCGCCTCCTACAAGACCTGTCAGAGAGCAGTGACGCCGAGGCCAGTATTCTGAGTAAATTGAAGGAGACGTGTGGTGTGGAATATACCTCTAAATTGCAGCGTATTTTCCAAGACATCGAACTGAGTAAAGAACTGAATAAGACATTCAAAAATAGTATTCTTGGAAGCAATTTATTGCTTGATTTCTCCATCAATGTGATCAGTGCCAGCGCTTCGCCATTTTCTACTAAAGATTGTAAATTGATTATACCTCAGGATTTGGAGTCGAGCGTATCGGCCTATTCCGCCTTCTATACAAATAAGTTCCAGGGAAGGAAACTGGTCTGGCTTTACAACCTGTCCAATGGCGAACTGATCACCACATGCTATAAAAGTAAGTACACTTTTATAGCGTCTGTGTTTCAGATGGCAGTTATGCTACAGTACAATCTTTTCGACACTTTGACTGTTCAACAAATACACGACAATACAAATATCACATTAGAAATATTGGTGGAAGTCCTCAGAATTTTACTTAAAGTGAAATTATTATTATGTGATAACTATAATGAGAACACAAATAATTTATTGCCTCAAACTGAGATCAAGCTAAACAAGGAATACAAGAACAAGAAATTGAGATTAAATATCAATTTGCCGATGAAGTCGCTGACTAAGGCTGAGGACAAACGCACGCATCACCAGATTGAAGACGAAAGAAAATATGCAGTCAAAGTAAGTCAGAGATTCATTTTTATAATACATTAACATTTCATTAATTTGAACATAAGTAGCATTAATGCAAAACAGATGCAAAAGAAAATCTGTAAAAACTTTTCTGAGAAGTGATTGCTTTCGATTGATTTGCTTTAAGGCTCTGGTCGTTCGTATTATGAAGAGTGAGAAGAGAGTACATCACCGAGACTTAGTGCGTAAGGTTTTTGAACTAATTAAACCCAAATTTGTGCCCACAGTGGTACTGATCAAAGTATGCAATATTTATCTGAGTTTTAATGCAATCAAACTAAACTTTTTTTCTACTTTAACAGAAAGTAATTATTGAATTAATAGAAGAGGAATATATAGAACGCGATTCCAACGACTATAATATCTACCACTACAAGGCATGAGTTACATAAAATTATATTCATTTGTTATTTTGATTGTTTTAATAAAAGAATTATTGATAATATTCTCAATAAATTGCTTTAATAAAGTTTTGGTTCAAAAGTTTAACCAAAAGATTTTGTTATTTATGTGAGCTATAGATCGCACCACAGCTTACGTTTAAGTTCAGAAATAATTCAACTACACATAGGCTTCCATTAATTACTTTACACTAAATAGGGGGAGGGGTAGAGAGCTTAGCCTAACCTCCGCAGACTAATGTTAAAATGAGCGTAACATAAGGGGAGGGGGTCTTGAAATATGATTTGAGTGTTACGTAATTAACCTATGCCTTAATGGTTTTCAAGCTTTTTGGTCTTTGAATCATTTAAATTTATATGATACTAACCATTGATCTTAATATTAATTTTTCATTCATTGAATCCCAAAGTGGACTGCAGTTTGAATACCAATGAGTAAAGACATAACAACTATAGGCATTAGGTTCAAAACATAAGAATAATAGAGAAATAGAAGACATCTTTTGGAGAAGGGATTGAATACTCGTACACTTTTTCAGTGCAATTGATTTTAGAAATTCTTTCAATAAGTTTCAATATACTGTATGTGACTATAATATAATATTTAATATTATATAATATTTGAAATGTAATTGAGAAAAGAATTGAATTTAACCATAAATAGGAGAACTAATAATCTAATATATTTGACATATAACTTGTAAGTTTTTTGACTGCAAGATATCAAAATATATAATATCTGATGAGTGGATCATTTAAAATTATAAAAAAGACCACTATCTTAAAGTTCCTGTAATTTTATTAAACTTATAGTCGATATGAGAAGTTTGATAATCTTACTGAATCAGATGTTTTTCAAAGAAAAAACCTAAAGCGAAAATGTTTTTATATCCGCATCTTTTCACAGTTTTCAGAGTTGTGTTCAATCAGAAAATAAACAGGGTTGCCACATTTCTTCAAAAACCAAACTGGAGGAACAAATCAAAGGGGGACCAAACACTACATTTTCCAGAAATAAGCTAAGTTCTGGAGATTTATCGAAAAATCTGGAGTAATATTAATGAGGGGAAACACAAATCGACTCAAAATAAAAGCGGATTACATAAAAAGTGCTTTAAACCAGATTTTCAGCATTTTCATGTATGTTTATGACAAATAATCCGTTAAAGGATTGTCATAAAACATTTTCTCGATTAACTGAATTTCATTGTATTTCTGAGGAATTTTATTTAAATAAATTGTCAAAAGCTGGAGAAATGTTCTCCAGATGCTCTATAGCTCTGGAGACTGGAGAAAGTATATCAGGAGACTCCAGACGACATATGGATATCTGGCAACCCCAAAAACAAATCAAATAAATAAAGTATGTACTATTATAATCAGGGTTCGCTAAGCCCCTTCGCGTTAGGGGGTATAAGTCTGAAAAATATTGAAATTTCAAGGGTGGTGGGTTGTTAAACTCATCTAATTTGGTAAAGAATTTTTTTAGGATTAAGGAAAAATCTTAGAGGGGGGGGGGGGTGATCCAGTTTTTCAGCTTTCCAGGGGGGGTGTAAACGCCTTGACGAACCCTGATTATGATACTGATTATAATAAGACTATAAAAAGTGTACAAAAAATTATTTAATCCTAGATTTATACAGAAAAATGTAGAAACTATATTTTAATTTTAATCTACAATATTGAATTATCTCAACTGATAATTTTTAAATCCAAAAATTGTTTTATGAATAATCATTCTTATTGAATACCAAAAAAATGCTTAGAAATTATACTTTTTATGCACAAAAATTATGAATTCGATACTAAAGTTGTTAAAACTATGCTCTTTATATCAATAATTTTAAGATTCTCTATTTTTATGCTTTCAGTTACAGTAGAGCATAATTTTTTGTCTTTATATCGTCGCATTCAACCTGAGCCTCAGATTCAAATATGCTTTCTTAAGCTCAACCGAAGACTATCTATATTTATAAAAATCTTTAATAAAATCAATTTTTTATTGAACTTTCTTTGAAAACTAGAGAATACAGATAACTGTTATTGCTTTGATACAGTACAGAAGTTGTCCCAACAACTTTCATAAATCATGATTTATGCAATTATGCATTATGTCAAATACAGAACACATTTCATAAATATTTAATTAAATATGTTTTTTAGTCAGAAAAGTTGTCAAATTATGGATTTGTCACAAATTCTTAAGTTAATGTCAATTTTAATCTAACAAAATTAATTATTCAACAATGAAGTACGTGAGTGCAGACCAGGTCTGGCCAGAATTTTCATCCATAAATTACACCCCCTTTTAATGTTTATAGGGGTCCGGCGATGAACAAAGTCCCCATTTGAACATTATGTTTAAATAATTTAAATCGAGTGCAAGAAAACTGATAATTAAAAAAACACGTTGGAAATATTTTGACTGCTAGAAGCGTAACATTGCATTTTAAAAACTATTTTATCAATATTTGGCACAAATTATTTTCATGATATAGTTCAGATGCTTATCGGAATCTTTTTATGAACCTAACCTAACTTTAACATAATCAGCAACAATCCCAATCCCTTTCCATTATTTGAAAATTATTCTCATCCTAACCTAACCTAACCTAACCTAACCCAACCCAACCTAAATGGGATGGGTTTGGGATTTTCATCACTATTTTGAAATATCAGTTTCAAATTTATTGAATTTCCAGAAAAGTTTAGTTTTAACTAATTTTAGTTATATTTGCAGCTCATTTAAGTACCACTATGTGCTTGAGCTTATACTTTTGTTCTTCACTACTCTGGAGTAGAGGAGAGCATCGGGCTCGGGCTGAGGCTAAAAAAGTCGGGCTCGGGCTGTATTATGAGCCCGAAAAAGCCCGAAATTTTTTTTTGATTGCATTAAGAAATATAATACAGTAAAGAATAAAATAAATACAGTGAATAATTTTGATTATACTGTAAAAAATTAAAAGAGAAATGTCTGAGCCCATAGAGGCCTCACCTAAACAGTAATTTTTTAAACATTAAAATAACTATTAAAGCAAAAATTGAATCAAATAGTTTAAAGTTTACTTAGAAGAAGGTCTAATAAAGTAATTTATCTCCAAGACTACAATCTTTGGCCAAATTGATTCATTCAATTCCTGCGATATAGGGTTCATTTTAATTTTAATAAATTTTAATTATGCAGAGTTAACATTAACTGATCGTAGATCTAGTTTAGACCCACAAAAATTAAATCAAATGTTATTCATAAGATCGAACTTTGATATGATATAATTTGAATGTATGTTTAATTAAAATAAAAGAATAAAGTAGATATGTTTTACAAGCTATTTAAGATTTGGGACGGGCTCTATTTTTTGTAATGTCGGGCTCGGGCTTTCATTTTGAGCCCGATGCTCACCTCTACTCTGGAGCATTGGAACTCTTGCCTCAAGTTGTAATCTTTGATGAGATGGGATCCGTCACTCGTCAATGCAATGTGAAAGATGTGACGTAACTCACATTAAATGGATAAGTGATAATTAAATAGACACTATTTTGCTCATTATTAAGCTGCACATAAGCTACACTTTAATAATTTACAATAATTCTAATAAAATGTTTTGCTTTGATTAAAGTTCTGTTAACTTTTATATAAACTTTGATTTGATTGAACAAAAATATATTGGCTTTTATAGAGAGAAATAGTTAATTACATGTCTTAAAAAGCTTTGACTTTAAGAGAGCAAAGATTTTTCCCAAATTAAATCTCTTAAATGCTGGAACTGTAGCAAAAGTGCATAGCATTTAAAGGAATTATTGGAAATAAAAGAATGAAATACTAGTATCACAAATGCTGGTGCAGTTTATCTCATATGTAAGTTATATACACTGTACAAATGAAAGAATAGTGTAACCCAAGCAATCATTGGCTCCTTTTTATTGATCAGTTCAAAATTCATTGACAATCATTTTATTCTCTGGCAGACTCTCCCATAGACTCCCTGAGTCTCTCCCATAGACTCTCTGAGTCTCTCATCTCTATCTGTTGTCTCTCTTCTCACTAATACTCATGTCATGTCTCTCTCTATCCTCTCTTATATTTTAAGGTGAAATATATTTGAGGACAAATATTTAATCAAAATATAGTTAATGTAAATAATTATCTTTTAACATATAACACAAAATAAGTTGATTACAAAACGATAGCAATTATTATTAAATAATAGTATTATTAATAAACGGCATTAATTAGTATAAGGGATACTATTGTGAGCCAATAGGGAAAAAGATAAGAAATAAATAGTGTGTGGTGTGAGAGAGTAGTGCACAGACACACAAACAAGGCTTCTAAAG
>JAQGCH010003025.1:0-11363 GCA_034699485.1 Nanhermannia elegantula
GCGAAACCACATGAACTGTTGGATCGCTTAATGTGAGTCTTAATTTACTAATTAATTAAACCTAATTGTAAACCATTTTAATACACGAATAGCTATCACACATATAATAAAAATAAGAGTTTTATAAATATTTTTATACACTTTATAATAGAATTGATAAACACAGAAAACAGTAATTAATTGAATATTTTTTGTCAACAGAATAAGTAAATCAACTGAATAATTAAACCTCAAGTCCTTAAACTTCGAAATCCTTGTCTCACATATCTATAAGATGGTCAGGGAGGACAAGACTACGTGGAAGGCCAACTACTTCCTTAAGTTGACCGTAAGTTAATTACAAAATATAAGTGTATTATAAGTTATATAATAATTGAATTGATAGCAACTTTTGGACGAATATCCGAAATGCTTTATCGTTGGCGTCGATAACGTCGGATCCAAACAAATGCAACAAATCCGACAATCGATGAGAAACGATGCCATTCTTCTGATGGGAAAGAACACAATGATTAGAAAAGCGATTCGAAGTCATCTCGAAAACAACCCTTCGCTCGAAAAGTATTGAAAAGCTTTTAGTGATTGAAAAATGAGTTTTATATCAAAACTTTTGTTAATAATGTACAGAATTTTGCCGCACATCAAAGCAAACATTGGGTTTGTGTTCACAAACTTAGAATTAGTTGACGTCAGGGATAAGATTCTGGAGAACAAAGTGAAAGCTCCGGCCAGAGCGGGAGCAATGGCTCCGTGCGATGTAAAGATTCCGGCGCAAAATACTGGTTTAGGGCCAGAAAAGACATCTTTCTTTCAGGCGCTTTCGATTCCAACCAAGATTTCAAAGGGAACTATTGAAATACTGGTCAGCTCTCACTATTACTCGTATATCACTTTTTATGATAACTAACAAAATATTTGTTTATTAATCACTAGAATGAGATCCATTTGATTAAGAAAGACGACAAAGTGGGAGCTTCTGAGGCCACTCTATTGAATATGTTGAACATCTCTCCGTTCACTTACGGTTTGGTCATTCGTCAGGTCTATGATTCCGGAACTGTTTTTGATCCCGAAATTTTGGACATCACTGCCGATGACTTGCGCGCGAAGTTTATCGCCGGTGTTCGAAATGTGGCCGCAATATCACTGGCCATCGGATATCCGACATTGGCTTCTGTTCCGCACTCAATAGTGAACGGACTTAAGAACTTGATCGCTGTCGCCGTTGAGACTGACATTGACTTCAAAGAAGCGAATACTGCTAAAGAGTATTTGAAAGATCCCTCAAAGTTCGCAGCCGTGGCAGTAGCGGCCGCACCCACTAAAGCTGCCTCGCCGGCCAAGGAGGAAAAGAAAAAAGAAGAATCAGAAGACGAAGAAGAAGACGACATGGGATTTGGCCTTTTTGATTAAATCTGACAACACGTAAAGTCTTTGATTACAGTTTTATTGTATCATTTTTACAATAAAAACATAAGAATTACAAACTTTTGTTTATTTACTTAACGGATAATAATGTATTTATAAATGGCGTGTCTTTTAACGCCTTTCTTTCTGCTAACAATCTTTGACATAAGTTTTTATGACAGTCTAGCGGTGACTTCAGAGCTGCGATTATGAGTAATTGATTGAAGACATCTCTTTGTGCATCACTTCCACCCATATTTACGATATCGTAACGAATTTTATTTAGAATTTCTACTGTTTTGCTATAATTTTCTTCGTTGAACGCAATCATAGCTTCTAATAAAGGAAGCGTTACTTTGACCCAAGTGTCAGAACTTACCTCAGGTTTTAAAGTTTCTAATATTTCTTGAGCTTCTTTAATATGTTTGGCGCCTAAACAGGCCATAAGAAAGTGCGAGTCATTGAAGCCAAGTATGTGGTCATTCAAATGCGGCTCAACTATTGAATAAATTTGTTCCCAGTGGTCAACAGTTACCAAACTTTTAGGTTTAATTAAGTCTAATCTATAGAGAAGAGAAGCGGCGTCCACTATGTCTAACATCATTTTGGTGTCGAGAGCTCTTCGACCCACTTGTGTTTCGAACAAATCAATGGCCACTTCGTATTCTTCATGTTCGATGTGATACAACGCCAAGTGCCAGAAGTTATGGCACGCGAGATAATTGCAAACCTCCCAATCCTTTTGTGTTGAACTCATAAATTTGATGCCTTCTCGAGCGCGTCCTTTCATTTCGTAGGTGTGCGCCAATGCATGTGTAGCCCAACAGTCGTTTGGATTTTCCTCTAAACCCTATTAATGCTTAAGTTATGTTTTGTGCAATAATTGTAATTTATAACAATACCTGTTTTGCCTCTCGTTCTGCTTTGTCATACAACTTGGTTTCCTCCAAACCAAACGCATACATCCCATGTAAATAACTATGGGTTACAAATAATTTAAGGTACAAATATCTGGCGCTTTAGGTATAATTGCTTTAGAAATAAGCAAATATTTGAATGTTAATTAAGTGTCAAATACTAACTCTATTTTTAGTATTATTGTTAATCAAATACTGTTAGAGAAAGGAATTATCGGAAATTGCGGTCTTCTTTCCCGAAGAATAATAACCGGGAGTTTGGGCAACTATGGTATAAGAGCTTCATTTAGCAGAAGAATATTCTAAACATGTAGTTTTCATTTCCCGATTTGACCCATTTTCAGTGATTTGTCCGATTTAGGGTTTTTTTCATTTAATAATCAAATTCAAACAAAATTTTAAAAACTTGAAAAAATTGTTTGCTTTTTATTAATAAACAGTAATTTGATTGGGGACCCATATACTCCAAAATGGGCCAACACCTCATTTAATAAAACCTAATGAACTGTAAGTCTGCATTACTATACCTTTTCAAAGGCGGCGATTTTTGTTCCCAAATCGGCAAAACTCTAGCGATAGAGTCTCTGAGTTGTGTCTGTTTTCCCAAATAGAAATACGCGTCGTGTGAGAACTTCAATGCCTGTAAATCTGTCGGGTTATTGACTAAAATCTGTTCCCAGACTTGTGCGGCACCGCTTAAGTCGCCGTTTGCGAAGAGATTCACTGCTTCCACGTGTTTGAGTTCTCTGTCCTCTATATTATCTTTATTGAGTTGCGCCAATCGGTTCAGTGCTTGTAAGTCTTCTTTAAGTTCATTATCGAGTCGTATTGTTTTTGAGGTTCCGATCAGTTCTAATCCAACACTAAAAGCTCGGCCCAAAACTTATTGATTCATTTTTAAAAATTAATCATATGTTAAAATATATTGAAATTATGGAAATTATTAATTTTCAATTTACCGAAATTAGGGTCAGCGCTTATCATATCAGTTAGAGTTTGAGACAAACCGCCTAAGTTTGGGTCGTCATACCATCCGATATACTGATTAATTACATGCAAAATATATCAATAAATTGTTATTAATTTTGATTAAATAACTTGTCATAAAATTAATTGATTTTATTTATGACTAACTTGTGTGAGGGCTGCGTCGTAGAGCTTAACAGCATTGTTGGATTGAGTGGAGCTGATTGGCAGACTTTCACATCTCCATTCCTGATCATTTTCATTTATTTAATTAAATATTTTTTTAATCAAGAAAAATAATTTATTGAAAGAAAAAAAATTAATATTATTTTACTCAAAGTTATGTTTTAAAGCTTTCGATTAAATCTATTATTGTGTTGATTAGATTTTGACTGATTTGACAGAACTTTCGATACTAACGAAACTACTTTCTTAAAATACGAAAATGATTGAAAAACATTTTAATTTTCTGGCTTAACATTCATGTATTCACATTTTATACATACTAATAGTGAATACAATTTATGAACAGCAAAAGCTATAGCTCTCACTTGATTATAGTGAACATTATAATTAAGAAATCTTAATAATTACTGTATAAAGACTTATATAAAGCCTAACATTGAAATAATATTAAATCTGATGATTGGTCTCCCCTCTAATCCCACACACTATTAGGACCACAATTAAGACATAAGTAGATAAAAGTTGTCAAAAATGAATGTCAGTTTCTATGATTTCTTAAGAGAAAGAATAATCTCTAATCCGAAGAGTTTCTGAGTCCTCAGACTTTTATTGAACTGAATATAGATTTAAATGCTTCAAAACCAGTTCAAAACCAAATACAAAAAATTATTTTTAAAAATATTTAGAAATAGTATTAAAACTTAGTAAACAGACATTAATTCCTCTCCAGTTATTTCGTCTGTGCATTATTTAAATAAAACTAATGATAATTGAAAACGTATTAAAATAATATTTGTGTATAAGTAATATTTTTAGAAATAATGAGAATTTGCAATTGGAGGCTATGTTTACCACTTGTAGTACGTGTTCGATCAGAAAGTTTGATAAATCTGATTCGTTGTATAGTTGACTAGTTTTCCAACTTTTCAACGCTGAGCACCTTTTTTAAAGCAGTTTTAAAGTAAATATTTGTATCATTTGAAGCATCTTTTAAATGAATGAAACTTTGAACTAAAGTTTGGCAGAGCTGTGGCAGAGCTGTATCACAATACAGAAATTCTCAAATCAATTAATCATTTGATTTAAATGTAAAACTGTTATAAATGTGAAACTAAGTTATGTTTAGTCTATAATCAGAAAAAATAGTTCTTATGTTTAAATAAAGCAAAGGAAAGGATGTGAAACTTTTAATCTCAAGTTTCTCTTATGATATGGGCTGTGAAGCAAATGTTGAAAACAAAAAATGTGAATCAATTTTAAAATTTGATTCACTTTTGCAGATGAAGGCAGCAGATGATGCACAAACATGTCCACAAACTCGATTGGAAAAAGGTATAGTGAATGCAACTCAACCAAAGTTATCGTATGTCTTAATGTATTTATATATAAAATGCGTGAAATTATCTCATTTAGTCCTAAAATTATTCAAAAAATTGACTGAAGGGTAAGTCTATAGTTTTGAATACACTATACCATAGTCGGCCAGCATACGGCCCCAGGATCGAATCCGGCAGCTTAGCCAATTTTTTGGCCCCAAATGTAACAAAAATATAATGTCGTTTATATATTAACTTTAGGTCAAACTTCATTTTTCATTTAATTGTAATAAAAGTTAAGAAACTGTCTGTCAATTTAGAATTACTCTATAAAACGATAGAATATTCTTTAGCTGTAAAGTACCTAAAATACAGTACTATTAATATTAAAAGTAACGGAGAATATAAAATACATACTTTCATGTATAGCACATCAAAAGTTTTTATTTAAATAGCTGTACAATATTTGAACGATAAGAGTAATAGTGAATGTTTTTTATCAGACAGTCATTCATTGAAATAGTATTAATCAGAGTTTATCAATAAATATGAAATAAAATTAGAAATTTATGTTATCTTTATTGTAAACTATTGTAATCAGTGATTGCGATCAGTGTTTTTTGAACTATTACTTAAGTATAGTTTTGATTTTTATCATTTATTGAACTCATCAACAAATAAGTTCTTTTCATTTTCAAACTTTGATAGATAAGAAACTTTTTTGTACAGTCAGTTAAAGCAATAAGCCTTACGGTTAAGTATATACTCTCTGTATATTCTCGGTTACTTTTAATAATAGTACATACTGTGCAGCTTTAATATTAATGTTATAATTAATAAATTGCAGATCCAAATAAATATTTAAAAAGCTATCAAAAATGAATATAAAAGATTTGATTATTAACCAAAAACGTCTTCAAAATTGATCTTATAGTTGGCCCTCAATATGACCTACACCTACACCTCTTAATTCGGCCGTTCAGTCAAAATGAGTTGGCTCGTTATGCACTGCACTCTATTATATGTATTATATGAATATATTGTTCTCAAATATGTTGGTTTCAAAATAATTGTTGAATAAAGTGATGTAATTCTGGTTCTGCTGTATGACTCAATTTTATACCAAGTCTTGAACAGGTCTTGAATGCTTTGAGATTCCCATTGTAGTTATGGGTTGTCTAAGACAACTTGTCTTTAAGTATTTCTAAGGGTTTTACTTTTTGTGCGTAGGCTTTGATGACAGACAGACTATAATATTATTAATTGAACTTAAGGTTCAAAAACAAGTTATAGCTTAGCTTTGCTTTAACAAGAGATAACTTGTTTTGGAACTATTAGTTCAATAATTTAAATGACAACTATTTAGTTTTCATTTCAAATAAGCCTACAATTTATTCAAACCTTGAAATCGAGTTTTGCTTCAATTTATTTTAAGAATTTTAATTAAACTGAACAGATTTAATCAATATTCACAAGCAAATAAAAATTAAAAGCAAATTATAAGCTCCTAAACTATTTGTAAGCATAAACACTTTTCTTAAAATCGTAATATTTATGATTCGAAGAATTTCTAAAAATTCCTGTAAAATGTGATAAAAGAATTTTTAAAAAATAATTTCAAACCGATCAAATTTACATTACTGTTCGACATTATGCACAGTATGCACAATTAGAAAAATGTTTTTTATAATATATGTTATGTATTCAGAATTTACACCAATCAGTTCCTCAAACTTTTCTGAAGCATTCTAAAAACTAATGAATTAAATCAGAAAAAATGATAATTTACACAAAAAAATCAATAGCGATAACATTATTATAAATAAAATCACTTTTTACTTAATAAAATAACAAACAGCTGGCATTAATCATTTTTGTATCAGTTGACGACAAATTAAACTTATTATAGTGTGAAAATAAAAAAATCGAGGAAATTAACAAAAAGTTATACTGAACTGACTCAAATTTGTGTAGATTTATGTGTAAATTTGGTGAATTGGGTAAATTCAATTATAACTTATGTAATACAAGGACAGAATAAGAAATGCCTATACCACAGCCTTAACTAGGGATGGGCAGTGGGGCTATAGCCCCCCAAACATTTTTCAACATTTAAGTATGGTCTGTAGCAGTTTTAAAAAATGACCATATTTTTCCTATGTCTATCCCCCAAACTTAAAACTTAAAATTCTGATTACGTTACTGCTTATTACTAATAAGTGCTAATAAGTTATTAGTTGAATGTCTGAATGGTATAAAAGGGTTTTCTTTAAAATTTACTTTTTAGGGCACTTCTCATGACACCACTCATAACGGATAATTTAATTATTGAACTTGTTTTGAATGATAATAAACTTATAATTTTAGTTAATTACCTGACATATGAATGTAAAATTGGTTTCTAATAATAATCTAATGTTAACTGTAAAAATCAATACCAATTAATTAGTTTAATAGACCTTAAATATTAATTGAAAGCCATATTAAGTGAGAACACAATTTACAATTCCCCAAAGCCTGACCTCTAATTTAAATAAAACGGCAGAATCGTATTATACATAATCTTAGAATTGAAGTCATGCTAATGTCTAATTTATTCAGCCACAGCTTTAGTTTATGGTCTCTGAGTTTGAGTTTCTCATTTCCGTTCTTCACTTACTGATGTTAATGACATTAACTGTTGAAATTTTTAAGCTTCAATAATTTGTTTCCCCATACCTGTAAAACTTATAAAGAAACAAACAAAGAAAATCAATACTGAAAATGTTTACCATTAGCTGTATTTTAGCAAAATATCACCTGTTTTTGTTTAGAAACTTCATGAACTATCACTAATTGAAGATTCAATTGACAAAAGTATTCGACAATTGAGGAAATTTGATATTATTAACGGAAAATTTAATTTTCATTTGAGTTTTCTTTATATGATTCAATTCTCACAATTATTAGTTAAACTATTACAGTATAAAACATTGTTTTGGTAAGAATTTTACAAACATTTTAAAAAATAATTTAACCAAAACTAATTTGTTTTTAAAACAAATTAATGGCTATCTGTCAAAGTAACCAAAATCTGAATCGTTTATATTAATATTATATAATGCATATTATGCAAGAAACAGATTATTTTATAAGAAATACATTTAAACCAGATGAATAATATTGTTTGACGAATTCCTTTATGGATGTTCTTTTAATTGTTGGAGAAAATAAAATAATTTTTCTGTAAACGTTAGTGTTTATGGTCATTTGATTCTAGAGGTCGAGGATTTGATTAAGTTCTCATATTCTTTCATTTGATAAATTTTAATCACTGAGGCATAGTAACTGCCTGCACTTATGAAGTACTGGAATTGAAATTTTCTGGTTGACCTGATTCGGAATCTCTTTTCTTTTTTATAGTTAAATTTACTTAAATAGGAAACTCTGAAAGCAAAATATATTTTTGGTTAACTCATCCAAAAAATTAAAGCAACCAAATGAAGAACCCTTTAAAATAGAAATTGCACAATACTCTGTATTTCTATTTTATTTTTAAGCTTTTTTATTATAAAATACAAATGAAATTGGATATAAATCGTGGTGAGATTTTTTAGTTTAATAATAGTTATTTACAAAAATTGGTCAATCATTTGGCAGCATTTCAGACCAAATAACTTGCTTTATATGTTGTTAAGATTTAGATCTAACCTTTCATTTTATGCAATCGAATATTAATTTTCAATTTTATTAGTTCAATGATTAATTTGCTTTTGAAAAATAAAAAAATTTTTACAAAATTCATTATTTATGCAAAAGAGTCACACGCTGTTACCAGATATCAGTCAACATATTATAAGTCAAGATATTATATATAAAATACCTGTCCTTTAAATAAAGATATAAAATAAAAACTTAATATTTGACACCACCCGATTCTTTTCAATTGCAATTACATTAATGTGTATTGTAAAAACCCATTAAACTATTTAAAAGGTGAAAATTAATTTATGTGTTACATATAGTACAAGTCTTATTGTAATTTACAATACCATTGACTGTATTAATTTCATTTGAATTAAGCTCGAAATTGATCTTAAATTAAAGATTTAAAGAATATGTAGTATTATGTGATTCACTCATTCATATCTTTGAAATCAACATATGAATAGAATAACTTGATGATTGATTGAGGAAGCGGTAGGAATCGACATTCAAGTCTACGTGAAGATAAAACTGAGATAATTGCTATGCAATTGAAATAAAATATTCTGCAGACCGATGCAGACGAGAGAAGCCTTGACCTTCACTGAAAAAATTCATTGTACAAAAGACAGGAGAAAAGGCATACAGACTCTATGTCCCGAATTTGAAATATTTTAATAAAGCTCACCCTGTATGCTATTATACTACACCCCATTCCAGTGCATGCCAGTAGAACCCAGTAATATCTGTGAGAATAAGTTTTGTTTTCTTTTATTTAACAGTTAGTAAAAAATTTCTTAAAGTCTGTATCACTGGAATAGTTGTTGTTTTTTTAAATTGTCTTCTCTTGAAGTCTTCTCTAGAAATTGATGAAAAGTTAATTTATTCTGAGATTTAATTAATGAGTAAGCTTGAGCTAATTAATTCGACCTTGCGGGATTTGCCACTCCCGTCGGGAGTTGGTCAGAAGTGGCTAGATTCTAGTCGGAGGTGGTCAAGTAGGAAATCAGATTAATCAGCTTGAGGAACTGAGTTCAACGATATATCACACTTGCGGGAGAGAGTGGCGCAATGCGCTATGGCTTCGAACGCATGATCGAAGGATTGTGAGTTCGAGCCCCAGTGCTGCTTTTTCTGCAATGTGTTGGTCACATATTCATTGTTTTTCAACAACCCTATGGCCCGACGCGTTCGTCCACACACCGACACGGGGTTATCCCTGTAAAAAACTCACTGGTTTTTAACATGGGCTTCAGTGAGATCTCCTCTCATAAGGGAGTCGGCTCATGAAAACGTAGTGGAATTCTGGAACTGCTTTGCCCAAATGCCCGAATTCATAGAAGTTTTCACTCTCTGGTGCTTTACTCCGTGGACAGATCGAGTTGGCCTAAGAGAAAAAGTTTTAATACTCGGCGAGATCTTTTAATTGATTTAAGACTCACGATGAGCTCCCTTTTAGGGGAAACTCCAATGGGCTTTGACAATGACTTAACTTTTGAAGAATTGATTTGCGCGGATTTTACTGGTGATGAGGAAACTCTACTTCTGTTCACCAAAGCTTCGAACCTAACGCTTAAAAGGGACTCTTGAGCCTCATGCTAACCCAGACGGCTTAGTCGGTGTGTTTCAACAATTTATCAAAAATACAATAACTTATTTACAATTTATTGGGTCTGCTTTGCATACCATTTAATACATATTTCAAAAATGAAAACTTATATTTTTTAATTCACAGTTATAAATGCATATAATTTAAGGTGAAATTCAACTTTTTTAGAAGTAAAGCAGAAATCATTATTTTAAAGGTATATCACTCAAAACGCAATCATTTGAGTGCTTTCTCTGGCATTTACTGATAAGTTCAATGCACTCTTTGGAAGAGACATTTAAAATATTTAATGATTTTTTGTATTAGGATTGTTGGAATTGTTGAAGCAAACTATGAATTAGATATGCATTACTATAGTCTTCTGTTTAGGCGAAATTTTTTCACCAATATATCAGTATATAATTCTTTTATAGACCGCACTTAAGTTTAGAAACAGTTATACATTTAATTTTTCAATTTCAAAAGCTTTTAAATACAATTAACTCAATGTCTGTAACATTTTTGAAGCTTTGTTTTACATAAAACAATTAAAATGCCGCTTAATCTAAATAATTATTATCTGCGTAATTGAGATTTGGGTGACATGTCTCCAAATATGTTCAAACTTGACTGACTTGATATATGATATGAGATATGATATTTATTAAATTACTCTAATATCAGATTGAAATTAGTCTCTTCGTAAACTTTTGCTACGTTTTATTTATACATTTCTTACTCTAAATTTTATCAATATTTCACAGCGAAAATAACTTGAACTTAAAACTAGTTTTTATTTTTGATTTTTTCTCTGATATGTCTTAAATAATTGGTAATACTGTACAGTCACTCAATGAAAGACATGCAAAATCCCGTAAAGCCAAGAGATGAGTAGGGATGAAATTCAAGTTAAATAATGAAATTATTTCTCAAATCCCTAGCTCTACTCATATTATCAGGAATGATGTGAACCAGATGTGAACCAATGTGAACATGTCTTTCTTTGAGCGAAGTACAAATAGAATATTACCGGTGTTGCGGAATATCCATTGCGTGAAAGAGTTCTACTTTAAGAATACAGTTGACTCCCGTTATAAATGTCTCGGGTGGAGACCTGTGACTGAGCGGAGTTCAACAAAAGTCCGGTATTTGAAGTTTAGTACAATTGAACCTTTCCTTAAACACTTTTTCATTGCTATAAATACTAATGCTTTTCAATACAAAATTCAGTTATAGTTATAATCAGTTATAGTTTAGATCAGCATTACTTCTTCTCTTCAAAAGTCAATACATATCTCC